>JAQFZC010000183.1:0-69452 GCA_034695205.1 Dicyrtoma fusca | reverse complement strand
ACTTTTTAAAACCATTCAAAAACCTTGATTTACACTTTTTGAAAATGTGCGAAACATCGATATCCAGTTTTTTAAATCGTGCAAAACCTTGATTTACACTTTTTCAAACAATCCAAAACTTTAATTGGTCCTTTTCGAAACATGAAAACTTCGATTTCAAAACACGATTACCTTTCTTTATTTGTTGTAAAAATGGGGAAATTATGACTTTTTCTGCTCGTATGGATGTACGTCATTTTACATCTTAACATTTTGCCACCGCGTCACTTTGCATTTAGGCAATAAGGATACGCGTCATTTTGAATCCTAAGCAGCCATATGAGTATGAAGTTCCCAATTCAATGTTCCCAGAAACCCTACCATACGTCAAGCGTACTTCCATTTTCAATGATAATAATAATAGCTGTAGATATATGACTCATAAAAAATTTCGACAAGCCATTACTGACAAAATTAGTCAAAATATATGAGCAGACTTTCTTAGGCGTACATTTGGCACGTTCTATTACAAACTTTTAATCAAATATATGTAGCAAGGGCTCCCGATCCAGTACCACAGCACAGACGTTAATTATAGAAAGTGTGTAACCCATGGTACATAATATATCAGTGTAGGTTTGTAGTTTGTACCTACCTACTTTACAAGTTAGGTCCACGTAACTACAACATCTGTAAAATTTGAACCATTAAATCGAGTCGTAAAATAAATTGGTTTTCATTCACGGAGCTTTTTTGTCTCGAATTATTTTTCAATTTCCGGTAGTACCTACTTATATTATTGGGAGCTCGGAAGAAATCCCATAAATTCCCCAGGATTATCCCTGCGCGTCCAAGGAAAAAATGAGAAGGAAATATTATCATTGCCAGACACTCTTTCCCCGTCATAGAGAATACAGAATAGAGCTAATTGGAATTGAAATTGATGAAAAACAAAAGTTTATATTGACAGCTTATACATACCTGCGCCTGCCTCGCTCGCACTGCACTGCACTGTCCTTTGGCACGGGATCAAGAATGCTAATTTGTATTGATTCTTCCCAGCACATGTTTGGACTGTCCCTCTATCTGACACTAATTATGGACGGAGAGCTCCGTTGTGAGTTGTTGTGAGGGTGTTTAAATGGCTGTATACTATTAGTAAATTGTATAGTGCCATAGCCACTTAATCCAGTCCTTTGGAGAGAAAATAAAATACATTTTTAATGATAGCATTCATTTTTGAAATAAAGGAATCCGTGTGGTGTATTTGCTAAATCAGGCTCTGCACTCTTCATTTGTTAGAGAAGTTCCCCCAGGCAAGGCAGAGAGCTCTCTCTGTATTCATCATTCATGGTGCAATTAGTAGATGAAGCCATAATTTGATATGGTAAATAAATTGTGAAGGTAGAGTGGTAGAGGTAGATAGGACACGGCTCTTAGCCTTGGATGGGAATTGGACTTTTGGGGTACTCATGGAAATTGTAGCTTTTGTGCCGGAGCAGGGAGCGTGTCTCTTTGATTACAGTCAACAGTAGTATGTAAAATTTGGCAATAGGTAGAAGAGCGAGCACAGTGGACATGAGAGAAGAGTTATTGTAGACAATAAGCCTTTACGTCAATTTTGACAAAGGCAAGATGAAAGGGAGAGTACATAGAAATGCTCTCGGTGAAATTACATAGACGGGCTGTCCGTCTGTCTAGTCGTACCTATACGTGGTTACTGTTGATTTACTCCCCAGGAAAGAGACTGACATGTAAGTTGTGAGAGTAGGCCATGTACACACATACCTAGGTTGAGTGAGGGAGACAGGTTGTGGAATTGAGTAGTTGTGGATATGAGACTTGTTTGAGGTTAGCAGATGTGTGAAGTGAGGAAATTAATGAAATTTTCGATTGTTTCTTTTCATGCCTATACAGACCGTGTAGTACATACGTTCATCTCGAGGCACACACTTATCCATCGTCACCCTTAACCTTTTTGAAACGGTTATGATTCTAGTTTAACACGTTTTCGAAAATGTATCTGTCCTATTTTGACGCTCTTGAAAATGTTAATTACTAGTTTTGAATGTTCTTGAAAAGTGTAATTTCCAGTTTTGACCTTTTTACAAGTGTTAATTTCTTGAATTGTGTCTTTCGGAAATGTTAATTATTAGTTTTGACTATTTTGAAAAGTGTATTTGTTATATAAACACTTTTTTAAAGCATTCTTTTTATGGTGTGTCAGTTTCGAATAGGAGGGGATACCTCCATTATTACTTTGTCACGGAAAGTTTGCATTAGAACAACGACAGAAGTTTTTTTTAACCAGGCAGAGTTTTAAATAGGCGCACCGTTGATAGCTTTTAAAAAAGGTAAATATCAGTCAGTATCATGTTTTGCGTAAAACGTGAATGTACATACATAGTTTATTTAGCTTTTAAAAACTCAATGTTCAGTTTTGCAATGTTAAAATCATGCAAATAAAAGTATTAAAAAGGTTTAGCGAGACTCATCCCAAGCCAACTTGTATACCGTCATTATTGCAAGACCCGTAGTTGTGTCCTATAAATTTATATTTTATAGTTATACGAAGTTTATGTAATGCTATTCTAACTGATGTATGTACGTATATGTGTGCTTCGATTATGTGTACTTTTCTTTGTTCTAATATTGGTGGTTTCTTGTGTGTGGTTTCCCGTCTACAGTGTTGTAATGATGTAGTTCACGAAAGATTCGCACCGGAGCTCAAGTACGACATTGCTCTTCGGTTGGCAGCTCTTCACATCCACCAACATGCCTTGGCCAACAATATGAGCGGAAAACTGTCCATCAAAGCCATTGAGTGAGTCAACTTGCCTTCACTATAATTTCCTGTACAAGTCTTATAACGTGGAACGTAGCCTAGCATCCCATTCTACCCACTTAAACCCACTAGTCTATTCATAAACTGACGATGAGAGACCACTAACCAGTGGTACACTCTCATTACTGCTTAGTTAGTTCGTTAGCTGGAGAGGGAAAGGATGGATGCACTAGGATAAGGATAGCCTTCTAATATTCTGTTATATACATTTTATTTATGGAGCTTTTACTTTTTAGAGCTTTCAGGAAAGCCTTGACTTTCACCAGATCAATTTGTATAGCGTATGTACCTACAACATACCTACAATAGTAAAAGTTTTATGCATTTATTTTTCTTTTTTTTTGTTGGATGCGTCTGTAGTGTGTACATTGAGTGAGTGAGGAAGCATTCTTCCTGTTTGCTCGAAAAATCTTGTTTATACTTGTAGAGAGATATTTGTACACTTTGCTGAGCTGAGCGAGTTTAGCCGGAGAATAGATTACAAGGGTAGTGCATTGGAGTGTGACGTTAAATGCGTGTCCCATGAAGGATACGAATTCTCTACGAGTACATAGACACACACACGACGCTGATGACATCCTCTTTTGAGTTACAGCTCTGGCTATTTCATTCAGTTGCTATTTCTTTTCTATTCGTATATATATATATATATAGCTAGAGGCAAAGAAAAATATAATGCAATACAATGCTACACCAGAAATTCCAAAGAATTGCTTTTTTCTCAGAAACTCTTACAAATCCACGAATTCTGCAATGCCTTTTTTTAAACTACATAGTTTGTCAGTTTATTTTTAAAAATAACAAATTTGTTAGACTGTACTTTTCAAAATGACAGTAATTTGAAAATGGATTATCAAAATTACTACAAAGTTAAGTCTTTAGAATGAATTCGTTCAGATTGCACTTTTAGATACAAAATAATTGAAAAATTCATTTTAAAAATTTAAAAATTCGTTCAGAGTTCAGATAGCACTAGATATTTTAGAAACATATTTTAAAAATCAAAAGTGTATTATTCTGCCGTTTCCCACCTACTCCCAAATGCGTGTATCTGCCGCTTACAGTGGCCGAGTGAGGTAAGGTAAGGACGAAGATATGGAGAGAGAGAGAGAGTATAGACGAGAGGACGTGAAAGGAAAGCGACATTTGGATTGTGAGAGGGAAAAGCTTTGGGAAACTACGTGCTGATAAGTTTTAAGTGATGACAGAAAGGTTTGAACTTTTGTTGGGTTTTTGCAGAAAGGAGTTCGGCCTAGAAAGATTTGTTCCATCCTCCTTGGCAGAGACAATGAAGAGGAAGGAGCTGAGAAAACTTTTGCAGCATTTCCTTAAATCCAATTCTGGTTTGGTTCCGGCTGGTCAAAAGGCACTGACAGCTCTCCAAGCTAAGTTGCACTATCTGCGAATCATTGGTGAATTGCCTTCTTATGGTGCCAAATGTTTTGCTACAAATCTAAGGGTAAGCTCCATCATTGTTGTTCCCATGCTCCCAACTCCACTACAGCCACGCACACAGACACTCAAGGATCAACTCTCCTCATCCTCTCCTAGTTCATTATCACATCTTGTAATATTTACTTCAACGCTTGTTCTTCTGCATGCTCTCATGTCCTAACTTTCTCCACTCTTGTCCCTTAAATATATAAGCCTACTTTAATCCCATCTTAATGGAGAGCTGTCATAAATGGATCAGCGTTACACGCTCCTAGTTTAGCTCCTACTGACAACACTAGTAGACTAACACCGACCAGAGGCAGCTACGTCATGACGAATCTTCTCCTTTTTCTTTGCCAAATTTATGGGCAGTTTCAAGAAAAGTTTGTATTTTTATGATAGTAAAAATTTTATGAATATAAAATATGAGCGTAAACAAGTTTCATCTCTGTCAGTACTTGTACGTATAGGTCCTCAAAGTTAAACAAACATAGTATTTCCTTGCCCAGTAATACCTCACTGCTGTGATGGGGGGAACGTAAAAATAGTTCATGGCAGTAATAATTGTTATACTCTTTCTGAGTGGCTTTATAGGTTTTAGCTCGAAATGAGTTTTAATTTAAGCCTTCTTGACTATATAGGTATATACTAGGTAAATATATTCGCATTTCAATAAAATACACGAAGCACTTAGCCTTGAGTGAGTTGGACGCCAATTGGAAATGAGGGATGTGCTCTATGCATGTGCTACTGTGAAATTAATGTGTTGGTGTGTGCGGAGTGTTTTGAGGAAAGGATTTTGCAGACGAGTCCATAAATATGCTATGAATCATTGAACTGTATTTGGTGGGAAGCAGTCATCGTAAATTAGAATTAGAACTTCCGGAAAAATTCGCTAACGACATCTTATATTGACTCTGTTCCTGAAGCAGTCAGGAAGTCAGGGGACAGCAAATTGCTTTTACTACCTAAATGATCTCCCCTGATTTAATCATTCTCAGGATATGTATACATATGGACACACAAACACACACACACACACTACACAATTAAGATTTACGTGGAACGGAACGGAATGGACTTTCTCTACTACTGCCGTCTGCCTACATTCTTACAGTTCCCCGGCTATTCAACTTCAACTAGAACTTTAGGGTTTAGCCTGTATTTTTATTAGTTTCAAAGTCCTGAAAATTAATTTACGAAAAATTAGCACAGATCGTTAATTACCTAGTCACATCTACGTCTGCACGAAATGCAAAGTACCAACATTTAAAAACAGGCCCACGTAGAATCTAGAATGCGCTACTTCTCATATTTTAACAGTCTAATTACCTCTGATATTTTGTCCCCAAACGCCCTGCCAAGTTTGACATAATTTCAAGCAAAACTGGAGTGAAATGGGCGTTTTCTTGAAAAGTGAAAGCAGCAGCAGCCTACTGTTTGACCTCAGCACGCACGGCCATGATAGCTGGCTGTAT
This sequence comes from Dicyrtoma fusca, assembly GCA_034695205.1. Lineage (NCBI taxonomy): Eukaryota > Metazoa > Arthropoda > Collembola > Symphypleona > Dicyrtomidae > Dicyrtoma > Dicyrtoma fusca. The sequence goes on along the minus strand of JAQFZC010000183.1, from coordinate 63,716 downwards.
CGCAGTGTGTAGCTAAATTGATTGGGAAATGAATGAAATTAATTAGAAGGATTAAGGAGAGTGTATGGGCATTTTTTTCCGAGTCAAACCACGGGGTTTCTCATTTTCCCAAGAAAGGGGGAAATGTGTTAGGGAAATGTGGGGATACACGTGCTAGCTAGATTTGATTTTAATTGCCTCACTTCTACAAGATCTGTACACTCTGTACCCATACATTACTTGACACGACGGGAGGAGAGAGAAATAAGGCGGTAGAAAGTCCCGATCCTGCTATGTGTACTTTTAATTTGCCCAACGTGTGGGAAAAGCGTTGAAGTTAAATAAAACCATTTATTTTACGATGGGTATCGCGTCCGTGTAATAGGTGCTGGGGTAAGAGGTAGAGAAGGAGAAAGAGAAAGAGAGAGAGTGTGTGACAGAGAAAGAGATTTGGGAAACGGTTAGTGTGTTTGTGAAAGAAAATAGTCTAACTTATAAATAATTCATGTTTTTCTCAAAATTTACAGCAAGATTCTTCTACGGAGTGTGTATTGCTGGTCAGCCCTAAGTTTGGAATTAGTCAAATCAGTGGCATTAGGAACAGTGTGGTAAGTAAAATTTTACTTTTTAATTAGTTTCCCAAGAGGTCATTAACAATGGTAATGGGCTATAGAGGAGAGAAAATAAAGTTTTTCATTGTGAATGCCAAAGTGTCATTGTTGTGTTTGGACTCTGTAAATGTCCCTCTGAGTCGTTGGTCGGCCCAGCAAAGTACTACCACAGCGCAGGGGAAGGGAATGGAAAAGTGAAGTTTAAATTTGCACAAATCTCATTCTAACCATTAGCATTTTTCAAGTCAATTAAGTCTCAACGACCACCGCCACCATAGCAGCCCAAGTCACAGCCCAAGTGGAGGCCGACGATGCTTTTCGGAATGGAAAGTTTACTTAACATCCGCTCTGCAAATTGTTTCTACGGTGGAAGTGGTTTCTGTCCCCTCTTCATATGCACATACATTTATGTCATTTCTCTCACTCTTTAAAATCATATGAGCAATTCTCAACACTCTGCAAATGAAACTCTAGCACTTCAAGTCATATCTAAGCATATCTGCTACTAACCACTAGGGTACCAGTAAATATATTATATCTATACGGCATACGGGTACCTACATATATTTACTCTTTTTTGGAATGCCATATCTGCACCTTCCATTATGGAAAACACTAAAAGAGGACAGAGGAACGTAAGCGTGAAATACATTAGATGTCTTTTGGTTCCTACTCAATGGTTTCCAGAGTTCTACTCTGTTTCTTGCGCCTTGAGTGGAACGGTGTTAATAGTGCTTCATTCTCCACTGGATTCTCTGCACGGTGACTTTTAAGCTAGGGAAGTATATGGTGACAAATGTGTGTAAAAACTCAGTTTCGTACTGTGCAACTCGTTGCTTTCCCCTCGCAGCTTTCAAAGGTGCGTTTACAGTACCTACACTCTAGAACCCTATAAAGAAAGGAGCAACATCAACTTTCTCCGCTACTTGAGAGCCATCTACTCGAAACTCTTTCACATTTTTTCTCTCCACTTCTTTCCAAACTTTCACTTTGGTGGACAGAGGGTGTCCAGAGCGGATTTAGTCGGCTTGTGTTTACATTTGTAGATACGAAAGAAAGCTGGAAGTAACGTGGTACTTTCACCGTGTGCTTTCTCCAAAATGTTTTTAGTTACAGATTATTTCACTTTCTAGCGGAAGAATTACTTAGAAGGTGCTGTCAAAGTAAATTAGTTTTTTTAAAGAAAGCTCTGCTTAGTATGGACTGGCTAGCGAGCGGATTGACTGACTGACATGGAGTGCATGTGATGGAATGCATGCAATTGCAAGAGAGGGCAGTGTGGCTGATAATAAAGAAAAAGCTACTTACTCACTGTATACTCAGGAATGTGAGTTGAAGACCAGAGAAGACGTTGAATGTTAACGGCGTTCTTTGTATGCGTAATACTATATGTATGGCTGTTTGCATACATTTTTATGTACCTATATTCTTCATCTCGTATACATGACTTCAAATTCACCTTGGTGTGTAGAAAGTACCTTGAAAAGGAAACTAACATTATTTTCTTTCCTTTCTTTCACGCCTACAAGCACAAGTCCTCAGGACAGTTCAGGGCATTTTCCTTGCTCAAATTGAAGGTTCCACTGACTGCAAATATTGTTTAAGTAGATAGTTTATCTTAATCCATTGACTGTATTCAATTGAATCTATCTACTACAATGCAAGACGGTATTCCTCTTACACGGCATGAAGGCAAAGGACTTGACTTGGCTTCTCAGATTACTTAAACTTATAGCTCATCTCTATTAGACATCAGGGATCGAACGTAGAAGACGGAAAGTGGATGCAAAAATTGAAAACAAGATGAGCTATATTCTCAGCTATTTTTTATATACTCACATCCTCCAACAATTTTACTGTCGCTTTTCAGTTTAAACTAGAGCTCTCCCCGCTCAGTTTGAACAATGGCTGAGAGTACCTACCATCTACACTGTATGTAGGGAAGTGAAAGTGCTTTTTGCAATAAAGTGAATAGTGCCATTCTCAAACGACGACCATAGAACAAGTGAAGCACTTTTTTCTCCATGTTTTTCTCTCGCCTGTGCTTTCCTCTCTAAAACGATTCCTTTACATTATAAATATCTTCTTTCCCCTAATAGCAAGAAAGCAGAGCAGAAACTTACATTTTACATTTTATCCCTTTTTACTAGGCTGGCCATTTCAAATCTTATTTAATTGAATAACGTTATTTTTTAGAACAAGTATAGCTCTGCTACACAGGGCCGATCCTTGAGCGATTGGTAGAGTGTATCATTTCCCCTTGAATTATCTACTTTCTATGTAGTTGTAGCATTTTAAAGTATCGTCATTGAATCGGAAAACATGTTTTGTACATTTCTGAAAACTAAGGCGAAACACTGTGTTTGTATCAAAATAACTAAAAGAAACGAATTCGTACTTTCCTAGAATTGTTCCTATTTTAAATGAGGTGACCAACTTTTTAATCTGTAGGAGAGAAACGCATACTACCAACTTTCTACTACGTACGGACAGACAATAATTTGAAAAGTACGTATACCTAGATGTACATATACAGCAGCTAGGCTGGAAAAATCACGATGAAGCCCTGAGATTTTCTCAATTTTTTGTAGTAAAAGTAACGGGTAATCGCCAATGGAGTTGTTCCGATGATGTATGTACATAGCTAAGTTGGACACGTTATATAAAGTGTATACATAATTGAAGACACGAATAAACTACTTCCATTTATTATCACACTTACCGCAGTGAAAGTCCGTACACAGTGCACTAGTCATCCCAGTTTAGGGCCGAGAGTCGGGAGCGGGAAAGTTACAGTTAGCTCTGTTGTGTGACTCTCTCGGTGTTCGTAAGTGACATTTATTAATACAAATTGAGACGTTACATTTTTTGTGCTTCCCAAAGTTGGTGGTCATTTGTCTTAGAATTTTCACCAAGAATGATCAAGTTTCACTGGAGCACCTCGGAATCCTATTAAACATCTGTCATTACTGCAGATATAAATGGTCCCACTGAGGAGATAACGACGAGTCCTTTATGAGCCAAAGTATGCACCACAAGCAAACATACATATATAGATCTTCTACTATGCTTACACTATAGCTATAGTGTCATTGTGTGGGAATTGTCTGAACTTGAGTTCATTTTTCACCGAGCGCTAGCACTACTAACATTGGCGTTGGAGAGCAAGATTCATTTAAATTATTAAGTATGCAAGTAGGATTTATTTTCCCCTGTTACATATGCTTGAGTTCTCTAATCCCCTGTTGTGTGGATGTTGTGATAAGGGATAAAATAAACGGGTTGAACTGCACGCTGCGTTCAAATTGGATGGCATGGATTCCTTATATGTGTATCCAAGTGAGGCAAGAAAAATTAATTGTATTTTCAAAAGTGAGACCCACACAATCATAGTTTTGGGTGTTCCCTTCTATGTATATATGCGAAATGTTTCATGAGTTTCGTTTTTCGTATTCTGTGTTCGTGAGTGCTTCTGAAGGCACCTCTACTATATTTTTCAATTTTAAATCTCTGATATGATCGTTAAGCTCATCCATTATAGGTCGCCTCATTGCTTCGCTTTATCATGCAGTTTCATGTGGCTTAACTCAGAATGTTGCCTACTTTCTTTTACTCTCGCATCACCTTGTTCTAGTAATACACAAAAATCCATCCGGAAATCCAGGCCCGGGGAAAATTTTAGAAAACTGTTAGGTCTCATCATCCATTGTTGTGTCTTAATGCGCATAGTACAATGTTCCCATTTCCCATTTGATTGTTTATTAGTGTCTGGAGGTATCCACCATATTCTTATTTATTACCAATTTACCAAACCAACCTACGGCAATACAAAACAACCAGTACCAGCACCAGCACCAGATGCAGTCAGTCGAAGCAGCGAACATGAAATTCACACGAATAGGAAAAATAACTGGTGGATGTATATACAATTTCCATGATCATGATGATAAAAAATATTTGGGCATATTGCATGAAAGTTGGTTTTTATTGAAAGGAGTAAAATGGTTCAGTAACCTAGAGGATGAAGCGCGAAAGAGGATAATATTTGAAATTTTCATTGTTACTCTCAAAGTGCCCAGTGCTTGATGGTTAAGATAAAATACGGACTCATTCCGGAGAGTAAAAGAAATTGGATCTGTAAGGGAAACGAACAGTTTAGGCAAAGCTCATGTTTATGATTGCAGTATTAAATGTGTAGATGTAGGGAATGAAGAGAGAAATATTCACATCGGATGGTACCGTGGCTTAAGAAGCAAAGTTACGTCGATACAACTTCCTTTTGATTGCCCTAAGGTGTAACATTGCGACAGTTTGAGCCTTATATAAAGCATACAAAAACGTGTTTTGCATTTTTTTAAAATGTTTTTATAGTATCCTTTAAAATTCAGTTTGCACCTTTTAAAATTGACATTGAAACTTTTCAAAACCTTAGAAACTGAGTTGCACTTGTCAACAATACGACTTGAGCAGCACTGCATCTTCTCACAGTTTTGAACATGTGTCACTTTGACTGTAAGAGATATTGATTATACCCCGTTTTGCTTCTCGAGCCTGGATATGGAGGAATATACTATATACATACATTGGTGCGTATTGAAATCCTTTTGCTACCGAGGGTGAGCGAAGGAGTGGAAAAGAATAGAAATGAGGTAAACCACTCATTGCATTGGCCGTAACCACACGGTACATTGGCCGTCCAATTGTGCATCAAGACAAATGAAAGTCGTCATCGTCCAAAATGTGTGTTCATCATAAAGAGGGAAAGAAAGGGAAGAAAGGAAGATGTTCACGAGTAGTGTGAGTGTATCAGAATTTGAGAGCGTTGGAAGGATTTCCGAGAAGTTGCATGGGCTCATGTAAGAATTTTTCATAAAGTATTGTATCTCGACTTGCGTGTCACTTTCTTTCACCCAAGGTATCAGTACCATGATACATCTGGCCTACATATGCACTCAGTATATTAGTGTGTTGGCCCAGAGATTATATCCTACCTATCGACCATTCCTACAACATACAAGAAAATATACCCAGGTATGTACTTCTAAGTTACATGAAAGTAGGGAGGATGGGAAAGGTTGTTGGAGGTTGGACACAATCCCTTAAATCAGACAAGTCTTAGAGTATTTTTTTCCTGTGTGTTATTCCCTGTGTGTGTGTGTGAATAGAGGTGAGGGCTGTAATGCAGTGGAATCGAGAAGAGAGTGAGAGTGAGTCGAACATCTTTGTCTTCGTGTTCTGTCCTAGTCTGTTTCATGTGTGAGGCAAGTTAGATTTGAGGAAGAGTGGTTTTGGTGGGAGAAAAAGGAAGCTGAGGAAGAATACATTGGAGAGCCGTAAGAGAGATTGAGAGACATGCGATGTGATCGCAACTCCTTGTCGGAGAGAGAAACCCCATCTGCTTTCTCACATTAGCATTTACATATATTGTCATTTCTTATGTTTGTCCGTGGATCCTTGTTGACGTAAAGGTGACAGTGTAAATCCTTCTGGCAAATGTATGCCTCGTGTGCAGTGCCCCTTCTTACCTGTCGGTATAGAGAAAGAGCCAAAGGATGCCAGTATGTAGACTGGAGAGGATCTGTAGATATCAGAAAGTAACAATGAAATGAACAAGTAGAAGGTGGAATGCAATGAGAGATAAATCCCTGTGAATGGGAAGGTGGCGGAGTTGGATGGGAACGCATCTCCATCCCTGTCCTGTCCCCCTGTGCGGTATCGTGATCGTGATCGTTGATGGTGATAGTGAAGCGAGTCTCATAGTCATAGGTCTTGTGCAGATAGGTTTACAGTTATTTTATCTTTCTTCTCTCGTTTGCTCTATCACACACTCTTTAAGTGCAGATAAGATATTTCAGGTGTTTCCTTTCATGTTTCAAGAGGAGCTCTCTTTTTCCTGTTTTCTCCCTTCTTTTCCTTGAGGAAATCTTAAGAAACTCAACTCAACTACTCAACTGTTGGATGGCTAAAGTTGAATTTGGAACTCCGTACTGCTCTAGTCTCCATTCTTTCTTTGGCACTGGCACTGCATTCCATCTCATTTCATTTCATTGCATTGGTTGAGTTTGCTTTGGTTTGGTTTGACTTGACTTGACTCGACTCGACGTGTATTTCCCATGCCGTGCACACGACCATGCCGCCGTATCATTTCTTGGCCTGAAAAAAAAAAATTTTTGTACCCTTTGCTCATCTGAACAATTTTCAATCCAAAGGGAAAAATTGGGGAGAAAAAAACTCACTTTTCGATTTTTTCTCGCTCCATCTCGATGACTGCTATCGTAATGGTATAAACTAGCGTAAATGTGACTTGACTATAGGAGGAAATATGGCAATAAGTTTAATATAATATGACGATGGTATTGTTATAGAGCAATTTTGTGAATGTGGGAGATATGGGTGTCCTGTGTATTATGTACATTTTGGACGTGATTTCTTTGGGAAGGAGCGGAATTCCTGCCCAAGCCCATCATCGGTCTTCCCATTGGTATTGGTTTCCATCCATGGGAAACAAGTGTAAACCGTGACCAGGCACAGTCAAGGAAGAGAAAGAGGAGAGAGACCCAGATAGAGAAAGAGAGAGAACGTTGAAAGGGAGGGAAAGGGAAAAACATTGCCGATTTTTTTTTAGATTTTACCTCTGTCATCCATTGAAATGTTTTCGATTTTTTCCTTCTTCCAAGCTCGTTTTTCTTGAAGATTACATTGTGTATAGTTGTAGTTGTATCGCTTCTCTCTGTTTTTCTTGTATTCTACCCCTATCCCATTATACATCCTTGGTTAAGTTAAGTCCACGAAAACCATCTGCTACTCCAGCTCCGACTTTATTCTGTAGGCCTCTCTAGCTCTGTAGCTGTGGCTCACTTTCTCCTCCTCTCTCTTTCTTTTCATGGAAAGGAGAAGAAAAAACTTTTTTAAGTAGAAGGAAGCTTTAAATTGTTTTCTGTTCGGATCAATCCTCTTTGGTAACTATTTTTCTTCCGCTTCTACCTCAATTGCAAAAGGGAGAGTAAAGTAAACCTAAACGCTTCTTCTCTCTCCTTTCCTTCGGAGACTCACTCAAAGGACGAGGGCCAAGAGCCGGATGCCAAGTGGGAGAGAGGGAGTGCTAACATTCACTTCACCTCTCAGTTGAGTTAGTACTGTGCGCGGTGCGTAATATTTTCCATTACACTTTGATTTGATGTAGTTGCTTCAAGGATCCAATCAGGGATGCATAATATTTACTGTGCGTCCCATTATTTGTTTGGCTACACCGTCCCCCTTATAGAACCTTCGTACATGGCAGTGGAGTGTTGAAATTGAAAAACGAGATCACTGGAGGCACAATGCCTCTAGTCACACAGAAAATCTTAGCGTTTACGTACAAATACATGTTCAACAGTGCAGTAGTGGCTTGAGCAGTTGCGGTCTGTACGTCGCAGTTTGTAATTCTAATAGGTTGTATCTGTATAAGTATGACCTCGTACTAGGCACTATAGCCATCCCAGATTACTATCGTTTCCTACTTCACAAAGGCCCATAACTTACGAGCAGTAACAACTATATTGTTTGACAGTTGAAAAAGAAATTAAATATTGAATGACACTCACTCAATGTGCTATTCCCTTGTATTCTTTTGTTTCCCTCAATTCATCCACTTTTGTATAGACCTGAGGTAGCAAGTAGAAGTAATGCATTATTAATGGAGAAAGTAAGGGATATATTTACATACGAAGTTGATAGAAAAAAGCATGGTATTCAGCTCAGTGAGTGGTGAATGGAAACAAACAATAAAGTTTGTTTGATTTAAAGTAGATTGAGATAGGAAAACAATAGGAGTTTGATACGTTCCTGGCAATGCTCCCCGTCCTACTTCGTTGCTGTTTTTGCTCAAAGCAACTTCTTGGAGATGTATAGATATGTATAGATATTTGTTATTTAATTTTTTCCTACCCTTGATCAAGTTATTCACCTAAAGTAGCAAAGACAGGAATAACAATCCCGGTATCATGTATACCTATGTGTATATGGCACAGCACCAGAGATGGCTAGTAGCAAATTGAATTGGGAAGCGAGAGCATGTTTGTGCATGTAAATGAAATTGTTAATATGCATCCTACACAACTTACCCGTAATACTTCTTTCCCTCAAGTTGCCATCTTTCTTTATTTGGCTTTTGCTATACATAAACTGATTTCGGCAGTGCTTCCCGCTGGTAATCTGATCATTCCGGCCCGAACCGATTCGTTTTTTTTTGTGGGGAGGACCAAAATTTGAAAAGAAAGGGTACTGCTGGAGAAAGGGGCTTAAGAATCCGTTGTAGATTGTTTCAGTTTAGTCAATTTTCCCGCTGTTTTGGTCCTAACGCCCAGGACCGAATGCGACCGTAGCAAAGCCAAAGTTCCGGACCGGACCGGACCGAAAGGATCCCTGAATTGGGCACAATATGATTTGAGTCAAAACTATATTGTTCCTGCATCCGATCCTTGAACTGCTTAGTAGGGGATGTACGTAAGTGTGAGGGTTGAGGATTCTATCTGTGTACTTTATGCTCCCAACTCTATAACTTCTATTGTAGAATGCTCGGAAATGATTTTGTTCTCTCACAAAATTTACTTTTGCATATGACCCTTTCTGTGAGGAAGGTAGCTGCTTGGGTTTATGAAGAAATAATGGTTGATACTAGTGCGTATACTTATTCTTTAAAAGGCTAGTAAGTATTGAATCTCTACGAGTATGTCGGAACGTTGTAGCTTGTAGCTTCTTCTTTCTTCTTCTTCCTGCCATTACGAATTTCTAGCTTCACTTTCTCCCAGTCGGTTATATAAATATCGGAGATTCGGCATTTTATATAAGCACAACAAACAACGCAGATTGTACAGTGTGCAGTGTGTCAAAAACAGTGTTCAGTTGGAGCCAAATGGGATCTGTGGAGAGATTTTGTAATAGTAAAGAATGCTGACTGCCTTCCCCATGCATGGACGTTCTATTTAGGAAAGTTCCTTTGTCAAAATAGAAAATAAGAAAATACAGTTTAGATCACAGTAGAATAGGCATGAATGTCTGGAATTTTATTGTAAAAGTAACTTCCTCACTCAAACATAATATACTTTTAACATAATATGATTGCTTGTCCATATGCATGTAAACATTGTGTATTGTTCCCTCTCTAAATATTTTCAGAGTTAAAAGCCTTCCAACTATTTTCTAACTCTTGGGACTTGGATCTGTATTCAACGAGTGCTTGCATATTGCATTACATGATTCTGTACATGCACTACGTTTACTTTTACTCTTGATATTACTATTATGTATTATTATTCCTACTCCTATATGTATATAGTTAGGACATTGGCATTTCCCTGACTTATGAAGGCTTGAATCATGAAGCAAGAGAATTGTATTTTTTTTTATAAAGATTGAAGTGAAAGGGTCGAGACAAGGGTTTGTGTGGGCTATGCTTGCTCTAGGAAGTATTTTTTTCTAAAGACTAAGTCATAGGCCTTCATTGTTGTTGACAAAGCATTTGAGGCTACGTGTAAAAGAAAGGGAAAAGAAAAAACAAATTACATTAAACTTGTATCGTACCGATAATCATAATCTGTACAAACATATATATATATATATATATATATATATATACGTACAGTAGGTTCACATGTTAAAACTTTAATAATGTAATACAGATTGTAGACTAGGATTTTACAAAAGATAGCAGTGGAAATTAGTATAAGGCTGAACTATATACAAATTCAAGTTTAATCTACGTAGTTTTGCTTATCTAGCTCCTTAATTCCATTCCTGGCTACCTAGCCTGTTTCTTGTTTCCGTTGTACTTTCTCTCCTTTCCCTTCATTTTCCTCTTGCTCCAGTTCCTCACTGGGAATTTATGACAACAGAATTTGGTTAGTTGTTTCTATTTGCACGGTTCAGTGTAATCATAATTAGGACTCTGCTCTGGAAGGGATATTAGCAGTCATCGCAGGTTGAACGTATCAGGACCGTCATTATTAGGTTCTTACCCGGATTCTGAATAATATTAGTATGCAATGCAATGGCAATGGCTATGCACTATTTCTAAATTATTGTGGAATGCTCAAAGTGCACACTGGATATTTTATGAGCTTTTGAAATCCTTGAATATTTCAAATAAATGAGTGTAGTTTTGACCACATAGTTGCTTTCTCTCTCTTTCTCTCTTTCTCTCTTTAGGCATGTTATTTAATTTATAAAGAAGTGGATTATGTAAAGAGTTGGAATAAAATGTTTGACTAGTTATACAAAATACCAGATCTCCCAGTTTTCATCAACTATTCATGTTCAAATGGAATAGCAGAAAGACAGTGTACACATTAGAGAGGGAAGGAATTGTACAGTGCAGAAAAGTAAAGAGTTTCAAGGCTCTCTCCTTCTTTTAGTCATTGTCATGCTTCTGAATTTTGAATTCATTTTCCGTACCTACGACGGGGAATACAAACCTATGCTTGCAATTTGGTAGTTTGTATGAAAGTACCTACATATGTATACATACAACCCTACCTATCTTAACAAGCAACGTTGAGCCATTTCAATTTCTCCAGAAAATGACTGTATATAACTCCAGGGAAACTCTTTAAGGTTGAAGGGGAGACGAAAAGGACATGTTGAGTTGACGTAGAAGAAATGTGTAAATAAAGTAAACTTAATTAATGGGACGTTAATTTAGGAGAGCAAAAGAGAAAAAGGAAAGAGCAAAAAGGGAGAAATGGCAGCTTTTTCAAAGGGTGTATGTATGGTCGTATGTGGAAGGACTTAAAGTCTCTTTTGTCGCTGAGATGTTGACTGTGAGATGCTGATGATGATGTTGATACTAGAGAAAAATGTTGGATGATGAACCAACTAAAACTTTGTGTTAGTTTCCTCTTTTATTGTGCACGTTTAGTCTTTGAAATCTTGAGTTATGAGTGAGACTTTGGAGGAGATAGACACGCGGAAATGAGCCTCACAGCGTAGAACAAAAGTTATCATCAAACGCTTCACAATGGTAACTGCTACGTACGTACATTTGCAAGGAGAGACACTTGGCATTGGTGACACACATTCACTTTTACTTTCACTCTTACTCGCTTTCTCCATTCTCTCCTCATGTGTGCTATCTCCGGTACTTACTTTGGGCTCCCCGATTTGTAAGGAGGGAGACTCAGTGAACTGAGCTGAAGGGAAGTATGTGTTGAATATATATGGCATGAATTGAATTCATTTATTTTTGTTCTGATTCTACAGCCATTTCCTGTCTGTGACATCGAAAGTGTCATTTCTGTGGAAGTTATTCGGGAAGACGAATTATCCTGTCGTGTTGAAATTAAGCTCAAGGATCCTGAGCGTGAGGTATGAAAATTTTATCAGCTCCTTCCTTTCATTTTCTTTGTGTGTGTGTGTGTGTGTGTGTGTGTGTGGGTGTGTGTGTACAGTACGAACTAAAAATTCATATCTAGATCAAACTATGTATTCTGACTGAGATGTACATACTTGTATGCATAGGAGATAAGAGAAAATAAGACTAAATAAAATAACTCCCTCCCAACCGACGTAGGCGGGCTCTTAGATCAACTAGGCTACAGAATTCATACAATGCCAATACACCTACATATTCAAAAAAGATAGAAATCTTTTGGCATGCATGCGGTCTTATGATTGGATTGGATTGGATTGGATTACATTATATTACCTGCTGAAAATAGGCCATGTGCGACGGTTCGGCTTTTATTAGCTGGGCTATCGTTAGCTTTGCTTGCTTATTAAGGTTTATCTCTCCCATCCGCTAAGGAGAACGAAGCGCGTAGCCAAAACTCCATGGCGTAATATATGACCAATGTGACCAAAAATTTACAATTTTATTGGAGTACATTGAGATGCAAGAAAGCAAAAGGAAAAAACCTTTAAAAACATTTGACGTGAACGAAGTTGTAGTAATACGGAAGTAAACACAGTTGTTTTTTGTTTATACGGATAAATTCCCATCTTGATTATTGTAAGCATTCTCTCGTTGATCTCCATGCATCGCAGTAACAAAACAAATAGAAATAAATATATAAGACTGAACGAGAGAGTATTAAAACTTATCAAGTGCATACTATTGCAGCCTTTGATTAATTTTTATCTACATGCCATTGTATTTGAATAGAATACAAAAATCAGAATTTTATTGTATTTCAAAAATTCTACTTTTTGCTTTTTACTCCGGAAGAATCCTCACACTATATTGCCTTCGCACAATTTCATTCCTACCTGTTTTGTCCACGCTATTTTGTCTCACACAATTTTGTCCTGCATCCTCCCATCCCAGTCCCGAGTCTGTATGTAGTTAAGATGGGAGACGAAGATAGATAGAAGATGGGATGAGGCGAGGACCCTACTTGTCGCAAGTATTGGTAAGTATAATATAAGGAGCTGGATCCTCTGTGTGTTTCCTCAGCTAGGGTAATATAGTGACTCAGGTAAGGGAAGAGTAGGTTCGGGGAACTGTTAAGGATGAATAATGGGCTGGTAGTTCATGAAGTATTGCTCTGGCTGCAGTTACTCACCGGTGGTGCCTAAATCCATACATAATGAGAAATATACATGTACACACTCGATTCCAGGACTTGTGATATTCCTGGAAGAAACTTGATGTTGATCTCGAAAACCCATGTTGGTAGCTACAGGCTACGATTGGCAGTGAAGGGAAAAACTGGAGATGGGAATCATCCTAAAGGGTTGAACAACTGTTACCTGTATCTCTAATCCACATATACAGTAGTTACAGCTACGGTTACAGTAGAGTCCAATGTCATGAGAGAATCATAATATTTACGTTATCTTCTGGCAGTGCTCCTTTCCTTTGGGCTGGGTTGGGCGGTGAAAGAATATTGGAATATCGGTAGAATTATAAAAATGACTTGAGAGTCAACATGGGTATTAGGAGGACGGAGCAACAGAAGCCGTGAGTGTGAGAGTCGGCGACTAACAAGGAGAAAGGCTTGCTTTCTCTTTTCCTTTCTCGCGCAACCTCCCTTCCCCAGCACTGCACTGATAGCTGGGACCCTAGGACCATGTGTATATATCTGTAGCTATATGAGCCGGGATGTGGAGAGAACATGGTCCTGTGGAAAGGGAACCCATGGAAAGTAATGGGATGGAGACAGGCGAGACGAGTGGTGGGAGAGCAGCATGGGCTTCTTGTGCCTGAACTTGGGTCGTCACACATATAGATAGCTTTTTTAATCTGTACGAGTACCTCAAAAGAGAGATCTCCCCACCTCGTCCACACATATATTGGGAACGGGACGTCCCTTCAACTCCCAGTCCGCCAACATAACGTCATGCAGGAAGATCGAGGAAAACAAAGCTCAGTCCGTCTCATCCACGTCCGCCAACTTTGAGCACAAAATCCCCCTACGACCCTGTAGACTTGATAGTTCATCTCAAACATCCACACAGACTGACTCTCTCGAGCTCCATTTTATCCAAAAACTATCAAAGTCGAATGGATCTCCTTAGTTCCAATGTTTTCCCCGCAAAGTGTTGTCTACAACATTAATTGCTATTGCTACTTTGTCACGGTTTTATACTCGAAAGTTTCCCATCGCTCCCAAAGTTTATCTCCGTCAACACTTCGCTGTCCATAGTTTTCAATGAGAAAACCAACAAAGGAGAGCCCAAGACAATCTCATCTCATAGAAAATAAAAGAACAAAGTAACAAGTATTTTCTTTCGTGTCCTTTATGTGTAGTACTGTGTTGCAAAAACGATCATAACTTCCTAGCATACGAGTACCTGCCTGCATTACACGTTGAAATTTTGGAAAACTTTCTACTCTGACCTACGTAAGTAACGATACGCGTTATACATAGCTAGAAGCATGGGAATCGTAGATATAATGAGATTTAAATGTAATCCAAAATTTAATTTTGAGCATGGAAAAGTTCCTAATTGAAAATTCTATAAGGGCTCCCGTGCAGACTAAAGCCTTTTGGAAAGCCGGGGAACATATGTAGGTAGGTGCACCTTATCTGTATTGACTACTAAGCGGCATGTGGCAAGGGACAGGGGAAGGAAGTTAGTTTTTGATTAGATGCATACATCAATAGATATAGCTGTAGGACGAGGAGCATTAGCTGCGCTGCATAGGGTTGGTAAATCGTGAATTAGTATGTTGATTGCATCTACATCTAATCCCCGTGATTTTGGCGATGAGGATAAGATTTGTTTGTGAAGAGTGGAATGAATCGACAATATTTTGTTGATGTTTTTTTGTATGGGGGAGGTGAGGCGTTTGCTACACTGTTAATAATAGAGCTGGAGGTGGTTTGGAAGTTGGAGATTGGAATTAGGTTGATAGGAACCAAAGTGATGCTCATCAATTTCATGAAACCGTCTGTCCGTCAAAATAGTTTCCTCACACAAAGTTGCTTCCAAGAAAAAGAGAGGGAAAATCAATAGGGTTTTTCTCTACTTAGTTTCTCATAGGAATTTCACCGCATTGACGCGTACACAATAAATAGTTTCGCTCGTCTTCTCCTCACTTACTCCACTTTTTTGTCTGCTCCAGCCCCTACCATAGCTACTACAGATACTACTCTCAACAGCTTTCACTCTCACTACTCAGCAGTAAGGAGGCTTAAGATTACAGAGGCAGATATCCACAGTCTCCCATTCTACAGTTGTTACAGGGATACTGTATGCAGATAGACAGAGCGGGACTGAACTAACTTATACCGTCAAATATCAAGCCTTTCTTTTCTTCCATTCCGCCTTTCGTTCTTCCTCTGTCGTCCTCACCTCTCACTTTCCCTCTCTATCTCTTTGCTCCGAGCTGACTTGTGAGTTTTGGCGGAGACTTTGGCCAATCCAAAGTGAAACCTTTGTGCTACTCACATCGTCTCCAAGAACAATAGCAGCCACGCTCTCTACTCTTAACATCTACGTATCTGTCTATCACTCCTTTCTCTCGCATTCCTTTCTCTCCGCCTAGAATTCATCCCATGTAAGTACATCACATCCCAGCGTCTCCCTCTCCGTACTTTCTCCACTCTGCTCCTCTGCTCTTGTAACTAGTAAAACTTTCGATTCCAGAATTTTCCTCTAAGCCCATAACATCATTCCGCTTTGTTTTCCCTATGCTTTCTATCTACACACACACACACACACACACACGTCCTGGAAACTTTATTCGGTAGATACACATTGATGCTTAGAAAGAGTGAAAGCCTCTACAGCTTTCACTATTCGTATTGTACATTGAGTAGAGGCTCACACCTCAACTTGTATTTCCTTTTTCCCTTTCACCTTCTAACTTACTTATGTGTAGGAACCTATATTCTGTTCTTTTTGCGTATTTGAGATATTTACTATTTAACTATTTAATTTTATGCTTTAAAGCGAAAAATGCTGAGAAACTTTTACTTTCTTTCCTGTGCGTTGCTGCTGGTGGCCTTCTACCTGCCCTCCTACATCCCTCCTTCCATATCTCACTCAGACATCAAGGCGGCTGTATTTCTGTACAATGTTGCTGGTTAGAAATGTAATTGGCAAAGACTGGAGCGCGTGAAATGATTTTGTGACTGCTCAACGTCCGCAGTCAGAAGTCATATTCTTCCAACGTACCTGTGTAGGAAGTTTCTGAGGGAAAGCGTTGCGTTGGCCTGTATCCTACCAGTCAGTCGATTTCAATTTGTAGGGGAAAGGAGCCCGGTAGATTCTATATAGAGTAGCATCCTATGCTAGGCATCTGTAGATGTATTTCCCATGTGGATTTTTGATTGGCCCAACTGCTGTGTGAGTGATAAAAGAGAAAATGAAGGAAGAGGCATCTTCACTAAAGTAAATTGAACATTTACAACATTCTAATTAGATGAACCATTACGTTTGCAATTCATAAGGATTTATGTAGCCGTGATAGCTTCCCTAGACTAGTCCATGATTCAATTAACACGTTCGTTTATTTACCTATGCCAATGCAACTTGCCTGAGCGAATTCCAGTTTACATCCATCCTCTGAGTTTGGAATCAACTAGTTGAATTTGACTTTAACTTGAGCTCTGCAAACATGTGTCTGCTCTCGACTAACAAGCTAGGTGATCGTTGCCGTTACACTTGATTCATGCCATGCCAGGCCATCATCATTCCTGATTAGGGCCAGCGATAGTCTGAAACTTTCCTCATTTTCCGCTCAAAAATTTGCAGAGAAAAAAATGTAGAAAAAGGAGAGAAAATAGACGGAGTGAAGACTCATTAAAACTAATCTTTAAAGTGTTTCAAATGGATTTTGCATGAGCATGTACATAAGGAGTACCACCCTTCTATAAGTTAGTAAGTTAGTAGGTAAGTTCATGGGAGCGCTCTGCCGCTAGCCTCGCTCCCATGATAAATTAATTTCCCTCCCTCAGTCAGTGCTATTTGACGAAGTTAATAGCGTGAAAAAAGAAAGTATGAGGGGAAGCGGAGAGAAAATGAATTGGTAATCTAATAGAGAGGATGAGGATGATGGGCGATGGGAGTGGAGGATTCGGAAATCATTTATGAGTGAAAGACGGGCGAGCATTCTTTCCTACAGAGGACAATTTCCGAAAAGAATCTGTAGCAATTGTAATTGTTTTAGTTGGATGGCTTTAAATGGGAGGGAGACGTTGACTGAAGGAAGAGACGCGCTAGCTGTAGGATCTCGCCGTCTCCCAGACACGCCAGCCATTAGGTACTTTCTCTTCCTGTTAATGTAGATAACATTATGAGAGACGTCTCATTGATTTTACGATGGAAAAGTCTATATAATTTTGAACACGCGGAATTTATTCCCAAGCTCAACTCCGCCGTCATTTTTCCAGAGTCGTGCAAAGAGTGTCTGTAATAATAATTGACTCGAAGCCTCTATTTCAATCATGCACGTACGTATGTACATACACACAAGTGCCCTCGTATAATCAACGGGCATAGCCATATAACGATGTTGCTTGGTCCTGGTCTTAGTGTTGAATTTGGCAGCACACACTGACAACTCATAGCAGCTGTCTTCTGTGTCTAACAGAGCACAATCCAAGTGGTGATAACATGAGACCTGGCCAACAGCAATAGTAACAATGGCCAGACGTTTCAACAACAGACAGTTTCTTGGTTCTTGTGGGCTCTTTTTCACTTCACAGAAAATAAGGAAAGTGTCAGGGACTCAAAGACTGAGGAGGGGAGCAGCTATAACTGTTACTTTGCCATCTTATTAGATTATTAATCTTATTCTATGGCACTCTCTGCCACCCCTAGGGTGAGAGCAAGTCCAAGTTTTTTAATAACCTTCAACTCTTCCTCCTTCCGACATTTTATATGACAGTCTAAATGTCCTCTTCATTTCACTGTCCCTTGTTCACTTCCACCGTTTCCACGTTCTAAACGATGCGATGGACAGAAGGGTGAACAACTTACAACCTACAACTTACTTATGACGTGTCATTGCAATTTAACGAAAAATACTCAAACTGTACACCACACAGATACACAAATCCAATAGTTTCACACTCAAGCTTATTATTAGATCATTGTCGCAGTCTATATCATAAATAATATCGAAATCTTGGGCACGGGCAACGGGCAACACGTACCTTTTTATACATAGTACGTTGTGCTGGATAGAATTTACTGTGTACGTAGGTGCATCTGGGAAATCATTCATTCATGACACATGTAGAGAGACGTTGGCCGCGTGTGACGAATACTAAAGATTAAAGAAGCACTTGACAAAGCCATAACGAATTGGTGAGGTTTATGAGGCGTTTTAGTTTTTGATGAGTTTTGACTGTGGTGGCTACAGAAGACACACAAGACTGAATGGGGAGAACTAATGAGTTCAAGTTTACTGCATTTTCACTACTTGGCCGAGAGTTAAGTCGAAGAGCGGTGATTCGAGAGATGGTCATAACTTCATTACGTTTTCTACATACTATATCTATGCAATGTAAGTGGGACAGGGAATACTGCTATAGGTATACAATGACCTACACAAAGTATACTACTATCCGCTTCATTTACAAATCATTATTTCCCTT
This sequence comes from Dicyrtoma fusca, assembly GCA_034695205.1. Lineage (NCBI taxonomy): Eukaryota > Metazoa > Arthropoda > Collembola > Symphypleona > Dicyrtomidae > Dicyrtoma > Dicyrtoma fusca. Next base: position 45,100 of record JAQFZC010000183.1, on the reverse strand, counting down.
TAAAAGTTACTGTACTTTATTTTAATGAAAATTCTTAGTGCAGAGTTAGTAGTTGGTGTTGGTCGTTGATCCCATTACTTATTAACTTCAACCAGAGTCAGAAGCCTCCACTTTCCCTTCAACTTCCACCTTTCTCCCACTTTTATTTGGATGAGAGAGATACTGAGGCTCAAGTTGAATTTCTTCCTTGATGTTCCCGCAGTAGCTTCATGAGCGACTAAAAAGTTGCTATACACTATGACTTCCTTCATAAAACCTTAAATTAATATTTTAGAATTCACATCTCAACTCAAGAGAGAAATGGGAGAAAATGTCTAAACAACCTAAGCACTGGTGACTACTGGTATACAGTACATACATTCCTAAACATAACATAATACGCATTATATACAGTGCATAAAATTCGTTTAGTTCAACTCTGTGAGCTTATCTACGGCCATGGGCGAAACTAATATGGAACGTGTGCACTACTTGCCATTTATTTACTAATAGTTGAAGGGTCTATGTACGTGCCGTTAAATTTATCTTAATTAAAAGTAAATAATGTACGGATTATCTTAAATGTTCTATCTGATGTTTTGGTGGCTGAGTTTTTGGACTGTTGGTGGGATGATGGGATATTAAGGGGGAGGAGTGTTGGTCCTAGTGCGATACAGTCAGTGCTATTACCGTCTGTATACATAAGACCACTGTTTTATTTTGGGTTTGACTTGGCTACGAGAAAAGAAGAATTACAAGTTGGGATAATAAAGCAAAGAGAATGTAGTGGAAGGTAATGGAGGGGCTAATGTACATACCTATACTAGAAGATTTTAGAAATTTTAGTGGATGGTAGTGCTATAGGTAAGTAGTTGTAATTTGAGGTACATGCTTCGTTGTTTGTGGAAATGGAAATAGTGCCTCCTCATAAATCATGAAATAGAAAGTATAGTGAGATAGCTGGAAGACGGAGAGGGACCTAAACAATTGAACCGTTTGTTTCCTCTCAACTTTTACATGTAATCAATAACTGGAGGGAGAGTTGACGTGGTTGAACTTGTAGGTTTTTATGGTTAGATTTATTAGGAGGCTACGTGCGTACAAAATACTTATCTACAAAGGCATTTTCAAACTTACAGGCTGACTGAATGGATGGATGAATGTATCTAAAAGTCTGTATGTCGTGTTCTGCGGTGGTTCGTCTTCCTATTATGTTCTTCTTCCCTTTGTCTAGAATTTTAATGTTCATGCTATTCTTATGTGTATTATTTATTTGTTGGCAGAATTTTGTCGTGAGTTTGGAGGAGCGGGATGCTGATGAATTAATTCTCGTCGTGAAGGGTTACTATTTCTTGCTGACGGGGCAGCATCTGTTCGTCCATAAAGAAGAAGATCCGACAACTCAAGGTGATTTGGGTAAGTTGAGAAAAGTTAGAGCATCTCTTTATAAAAATTTTATACACATATATACCTAGTCTGTATACACACTCTCTCACTCGCACGCTCCATCACTTTTCCATACATTGGCCGCACTTCTTTCTCTCTCTCTCTCTCTCTCTCTCTCTCTCTGTCTTCAGCAGCCCCTTCCTGTGGCAGGTCTCGCCTTATATGTGGGGAAGTGTGAGTATTTATTCAGTCAAGTTACTTCATCCCCTCATCAGTTTCACTTTCTTACTTTCTTCCGCCAGCCAATCCTTCCTCCAGGTAGCACCTTCCTAGGATAACAAATTAAACTTACGCTGACGTATCTCCTCCTGCTTCACGAGCCAGAAGCTCCCATTCAGATGCTCTGAGTTGGAAAAGAAAGTTGCATTTCCCTCAAGTCTAGGCGGCGTCCTACGTACTCCTACCTTCCCTCAGCAGTCAGTAATTTAGTGGCATTTCAGTCTCATAAAAATCTTGTATACGAAATGCGAGAATGTTGTTTCAGAGCTCCTGCCCCAGCTTTCTATAGGGAAACGGGCTGTTAGTACCTACGTAAGAGTTACGTTAGATTTGTGCGACTGGAGCCGCACACCATTGATAAACTTAGGGGGAGAGAAAATTCATATATTTCCTGGCGACTGGTGTGTCTGCCCGTATGGGAAGTAAAGGCGTCGTTTGTAGGCCGGGCTGGTACAGATCATGTCACCTGCGAGAGTGGCAGGGGAGAAAAGAAGTGCGGAAGGTGTAACTCTAGGCTGGAGCTTGTCGGTGGAGGGAGGCAGGTAGGTCGAGGGAATGTCAATTACGTAAGTAAATAGTAACATGATAAGGGCTGGCTCCTGTTTCCACAAGTGCATTCTTGGAGGAATAAACACTGTTGGAGTCAGGATTTTATATCCACACTAAAGGGATTGTGTGTTACCTAGTTTGGTTTGCGGAAATCCTAGAGATCACTTCTGCGTTCTCTTTTTCTCTCTTTCTTTCTCTCTCCGCCTTTCCTCCATGTACAAGGGCCTTTCCTCTTGCTTGTTCTCACTGTCTCCCATATAATCCCCGTAGAGGGAAAGAAATGAGAGGAGAAACAAGAAAACCACCATTTTTAGTTTATCAACAGGGGCCATGATAGGGTATTGTGGGATATTTGTGTCTTGCCCATACCTACCTACCTACCTTCCCTCCTTAGGTACATAGTTGGACGTGAGAACAACATTGTTGAGTAGGGAAGGATTCCATGCCAAGATTCCATTCAAGTCAGAGGTAGAGGTCTCTAATGACAAGCACTTTAAGCTTAGGATGATAGCCAAGAAAACACAAATCTAAACTCGTTATCCCTAGTTATAGGATACCAATGGGGAAGAAGCCACGTAGGTACATATATACTTCTATTATATAGGGACGAATGTGCTGCTGGATTCCCTAGGTAGTGCAAATATATACATTAGGTACAATGGGATACATGTCTACACAAGATGATGTAGACCTTTCCTTTTTTGCGATTTTGAGAATTCTCCACCGTAAAAATCTACTTCTGGCCATGTTGAGTCGGTCTGTATGAGGAATGAAAGAGAGATGCGAATATTCCCAGCGTGCTTTTAGAATGGTGCGAAGGATATGAATGGATCGTAAAAGATCGGATATCCTGACATGAAATTTGACTAGATTCTTTATCTATCTCACCAGTCCAATAATACATGGGCATTACTCTCCTTTCTCTCTTTATCTTCAGCTTTTAGTCCGCAGTCAACATATAAAAAGAAGGTCGTAGCGGAGATATGTTGTTTGCTCAGTGTCATTGGCAACAGCTAGGAACGTACATATGTACACAAGTACACACTGAAGACGTAAGCACCAAAGTATTTTGTAGCTGCATGCAGTTGCTTTCTGCACATAGTAGGTAGGTATGCACAGTGACAAGTAAAGGCGATGGTATCTTAACTTGAACTACTAAAGTCAGCTATAAACTAAACGAAATCTGAATGAGAACATTAGAGCATGAGATAAGTAATTTGTGGCAAGTCATGGAGACCATATAAAATGAATGGCGGAGAAGTTGGAAAGGAATGCGGAATGAGTAGATACGCTCTTGGCGTAGTATAGGTATAGCAGTGCCTATATAGTGTACATTTCATACAGGTATTTCCCTCGTGTATCTTCTCCCAGTCAGAATTAGCAGGGTGTATGTACTATTAAACGACTCGGGCTCATTCTCGCGGGTTCGATTAGACGGTTTTCAGTGAGTGCAAAGAGCAATTAGGATGAGTTGAGTTTTGCCATCCGTCTCTTCCCTGATCTGGGCTGCACTATACGGCTGTACATAGCTGACTTGTAGACAGCCGGCCTGATGCTGGGTTGTTGGTATTTCTGTGGCTGTCGTCGTTGTGGTGGAAAGTGTGAAGATTGGTTCTGGCTTTTCACACTTCCACCACCCGAGCAGAGACAGATATTTGATACATAGGTGTACATAGTTTGTGTGAGGAGCGTGCTTCTGACTCTGACTCAGTCGAGTCTGCTAGGGGAAGATGGAGGAAGATAGACGATCTTTTTGTGTCTCCGCTCTCGCCGTCCATCTGTGACAAGAGATGAAGGATTAATGAGAAAGCGCTGAGAGTATGTGATGCTGACGAGTTCGAGAGCGAGAGAGAGAGAGAGAGACGGAGAAAGAGAGAAAGAGAGTAATCTGTAGCGTGGTTTTGCTTTTTGGATTTCTGATGTCTATCTCGTCTCCGGTGACTATTTCCATATCTGTACTTCCAGTTTCCCATTTCCTTTGAGTAGACAGACGAGGCAAAGGCAAAGGAAGCCACCCCAGGTGCAGGTGCGTATACATACCGTAAAAATTCCATTTCTGGCCCGGCCATTTTTGACAACTGATAAAAAAACAGGCTATAATTAGAATACAGGCCATCTTTTGAATCCGGCTATCTTTACTATTAGGTCTAAAACCTAGGCCATAAGTAGAATTCTTTAGGGTCATCTTTAGGATCCTGGCTTAAGTTCGAATTTTTACGGTACACATGTACACATGAAGACATCCGTACATGTTCCATTTTCCTCATTCTCGTCAATTTCTCCTTCACAATTCTGTGTGGTGTTGTCATCGCTCAAGTGGAAAACTTGTGATGGTCATCTTCAATATTTCCCCTTCGTTTCTGTTGTTGTTGTTGTTATTATTGTCGTTGAGAGCTTTTTCTTTGAGTTTGACTCTTGTTCTGTGTTTCTTCATGGCGTTGTTAAATCAAATGGCATTCTTAAGAGACGGGTGCGAGGAGGAAAACGACTCGAAAAAATGTTGGACAATATTTTCTAACGTGCTTTTATTTTCCTGGTATGTATGTTTCCCTACATACCATGTGCATTATGTTGTAGACCACCTTAGGCACACGCCTTAATTTTCCTGCAACCGTGTATTTCGGTTCACAGTCGCCTCTTTGTCGCTTCTTTAAGATCCGCAGTTAGCCGTATATCCACGTACCTTGCTTGTTGTGGTTAGTTCAAGGCTGAAAAACTGAAAACTCGTGTCAGTGCAAACTGCATAGCATCATTGGGGAATTTTGAATTCGATTTGACAACGCCAGCCCAACTGAAATATTTGAGCTGGAAAGAAAAAAGGAAAAAAAGCAGTAAAGAAACTGTACTGTTGTTGTTGTTGTTGATTAAAGTCTGGCTTTGACAAGTACCCGTTTGAGCTTTGCAGCCAAAGTATGTACCTACGTGGGTGTATCTAGTTATGTTCGGAGTTCTTGATCTTAATATTAGAATTCAGTGGATTTGGAGGCAATCGTACATAGCAGCAACTGTAATACGGTGTCTACATTCCCAGAAATAGAATGAAATGTAGACTCTAAAAATAAGGAGAAGTGGATCCAGTGGAGGACTGGAAGGGTGGATGAGAGATTTTACTCTTTTACTTCTTTCTTCCGGTTGGAGTTCCAATTCGAATTGAATCAGCCAGCCATCAGCCTTCTCATTACACTCCCGATTCCCATCACTTTCTTTCCTTTCCTCCGCCACGCTCTCTGTACATAGGTACATACAAGTATAGATTGGAGAGCCCGGTTGACTTTTGAGGGAAAAAACAGCTAAAGGATTACTTGAAGAAATCGTAAATGTGTCATGAGAGAAGGAGAGACGAGGTCCGTATTGAATTTTTCTCATTCTCAAAGAACTAATGGACTTCATGGTACAGGGGGATACATATATGTCTGTAATGAAACCTTCAATAGGGAACTTTAAACTCTTTTTTCTATTTATATCCGCTCGTGGATGTGGAGAGCTCGTTCGCAGACAAATATTTTTTGTGAGTACTCACATAGATTCATTGGAAGACGTGTCAGGCGGAAAGGTCAACATGTTTAATGAAAAGTTTAACGGGTTATTAGTGTCTGGCTTTGGCATTATCTTTACGATTGGAATGGAGAGTGTGTGGGTAGACGGGAGGGGCTCTACGTGCACTGTACATACATACATGCCCACCAAATGGAAAGGCGACCACCGAGTCGTGCTGAAAGGTAACAAGCCTTATTTTCCTCGGTGGTTGATGAAGCAAAACTTTCCAATTTTCCAACCGAGTCCAGCGAAAAGTGAGAGGAAAAGTGCTGCCCATGGCGAATGATGATATTAAAAGGGGGATATTTGGCCATGGCTGGATAATTGTGGGCTTGTATTATTAATGCGGTTTAAAATTTAAGGGAAAATGAGGGTGGCAGCGGCATTAGCATTGGTTGAAGTGTTATTGGAATGACAAGTCAGACCGGTGAGGATGAGGATGTTCGTGGAGGGCATGATGAGCTGGAGATAAGTTGAAATTGAGCTTGCTGTGAAAACTGTAGTAAATTTAAGTGTGAGAGTTTGTTAAAGTTGAATCAATACTTGTGTCTGCCTCTCTCCCATTGAGAGTGAGTATCTTCTATATGTATATGTATGGAAGGAACCATCTGAATTATCTATTGTCTTGTCTCATGTCCGCTGGAAAGGGAAGTTCGCTTTGGGGAGAGCCAGAGTAAAAAGAAGCGGGTAAAAAATGGAAGTAATGGAGTGGTAGTGCGGCGGAGGTGTAGAGTGGTCGTAGAGTGGAGTGTAGTGTAGTTTGGGAGCGGTAAGTAGTAGATTTGACAGAGTGAGAACAAGTTTAGAATAGAAATGTTTCTTGGAAAATGTAAGAGAAAATGTTGTAATGGTTTTTTGTTGTGATCCTTTGATTGTGTGACTCTGTAGCCCCATCATACCATAGCCAGCATCAAGTGCAGCCAACGAGTTGGAGCTACGTCCCGTCCTTACTTCGAGGTGACGATGACAATTGTAGTCAAGTTATCGATTTGACGTTACCACCGCCGTACAATCCTACCATAGCGGAGCCTCTGTATGACCAACGGACACTAAATCACTACAGTCAAAATTTTATACCGAACGGACAGGCAGTTGTTGTTCCCAGTTCGCATTTTATCTCTGACTCATCGCCGCTCTCACCCGCCAAAATGGCTGTCGAAATGGGTCCAGGTGACAAGAGCTGCGCCGTTGACAGAAATATGAATAAGACGTGAGTCCATTTACTTTTATTTTTAGCTCAAGTCCCAACTTCTGTATGTATATGTACCTAGGTACATGGGAAGAGTGACGAAGAGCATTTCGCTGTAGACTAGAATGTCCTATTTATTATTTACCGCGGGCATGACCTCTCCCTATGGACGGAGAACAATGGGTCAGCAGAGCGGGACAGTTTTTTTTAAGACGTGGGCATATGCACCGCGTACTGACTGCCTTGCTTTACATGTAACTGTGCATTTCATTTGTAGGTCGGCGAGTAACTTGAACATGTCCGAGGTTGCCCCACGAAGTCCTCAAGTTCCTCGTCACGGCACTCTGAACACATCTTGTCACACCCTGGCCAACGAGTATCCCAGTAATGCCAACCTCTCGCTTAACTCACCCATGCGTTCACCCAGACTCAACCAGAAGCATGTGACCACTTTGGACGGCGTGAACAGCACCAGTCATAAACTTGGCTTTGATCTCCAGTCCGTTGTGTCGATGGAAATCCTCGAGTCCAATGACAACGACTGCAACAGTGCAACACAGGAATTCCGGAGGAATCCCAATGATGAGGTAAATTTATCAAAATGTCTCCCTCTCAGCCACTCCCGTCTCTCACTTTAATTTCTTTTTTTTTTCCTCCGAACTGGTCCAAATTACTCTGTTCGCCCTCTTTCATTAGTTTCGCTCAGTGACTTAAAATTGCAATATTAGATTCTTGTAGCGAAGATTTATTGTATGTAGAGACCTACATGTAGGTACATGTATGCAGAGGATGTACACACAAGTCTGGGCTTTCTTGGAAAGGCTCTATTTTTTGTACTGTCTCTGTATTTTATCATTTATTTTTCCAGCGAGCTTTGAAAAGAGTAGCCGAGATGAAGCAACTTGTTGAGGACGCCGAGAATTATTTGACCGACCATGACAGTGCAGATACGGTGTCGCTTCGTTCAAGTCTATCTCAGACAGATTCAGATGTTTCCAGCTCAACGGCAGCTGCTCACTCAGTTGCACATGCTGCTATGGGTCAACTAAGACACAGTGATTCCCTTCTGCTCTTGGCGCAGGTACTGAGACACACAGAGCGTATAATGTAGCCCACTAATCTCCCCATGTCTTACGGCAATGCCATTTAATCCCGTACATTCATCAAAATCACACCCAAGCTCAGTTAATGAATACAGATACACTTTTACAGTCTAGACTCCCCATGAAAAGTTTCGGCATTGTCACATTTAAAAATTGGCTGCAATTTTTCAAAATAATGAAATGGATACTTGCCTCGGCCTTGATTCTATCCCTTGCCTTTGCTCATAGTAAGACAGGAAGGACATATTCTTGATCCATCGCCTTGTTCTTTGTCCTTAATGTAGGAGAATGGAGACACGCAGTTAACAGAGGCAGTTAACATTGCCGTGGAGCAAATCCGAGCGATGGCAATTGGTGAAACGGAACCTTCTGAAAGTGACACGGACTCCATTTGTACACCAACGGAGAGTCCTTCACGACGACCGCTTATCAGACCGATGCTAAAAACAAGTGATTCTAGTTTTGGACTTCATAGCCCGGACACTTTCCCCAATGGCTCCTACCGTGGACAAGATTTCCAGGTATGTAAATCTTTAGTGGCAATCCTTAGTCAATACTCAAACGTTGTAGAACCGTCCGGGAAGACCAGAAGCTGCTGGTAATTAATTGGACAATAAACAATGTAATTACATACCTAATCGAAGTGTATTTAATTAACAGGAGATTTTGAGAAAATTACAAGAAGAGCATTCACTCCCGTACAACTTTGCGGAGGGCACCCTGTACCTAGATCCTGACATTATTGACTTAACCATGATCCCACCGCCCATCACTCCAGAAGAGGTATGTTCCAGTTGTTGTAATATGAAATACAAGTCAACAAAAGTCTTCCCTTGATAGCATTACATTAATTTCTAGACAAGGACAAGTCGGTTGGTCCTTTGTCTTGTTCTATAGCCAGAGTCAGTTTCTAGTATCTATGGTGCAAATTTCTATATACTGAGCAGAGAAGCATAGAAAACAAAGGCTTTAAATAAAGTACAGGGTAGCCTAAAGAAGCGATTAATTCTCAAGCATTTACTTGCAAAGCTTAAATAATTCATGTATGTATATAGTAGATAAATAGTTATGCACAGCTGTAGTTTGGAGAGCTGACTGTGAGTGGGAGTAGCTTCTCGTCTTGTTGTGTGAAGAGATATAGTGCGTAAGTGTAGAGACGGAGTTGGTAAGTATGTAGGTAGCTGTGTAAGTATAGGGAAAGGTAGTAAGTAAGTTGTAAAGATGGATCGTAAAGATTAAGAGCACTCGGACTTGGTCTGATTTTGATTAGGAGGGTTTCAAGCCTCTTCCGAATCCGTTGAGTACTCCACCAACTCCATTTGCTGACAGGATGACTCTTGAAGCAGAATTGAAAGCCATGGAAATATCCAGTGAAAATTTTCAACAGCTCTGGCTTGAACAACATGAAGACAGCAGAACAGACACCCCCAGCACTCTTCAGAATCTTGATAGCGACAGCATTGGAATTGGTTCGTTCACTCACATTCACTTCCCTCATTATTATTATCTATCTATAATGCACACGTACTTTATCCTTCAGTCGCCTGTAGTGCCCTGCACAGTAGTTTAAACTTGTGTAGAGACAATGAGCGCGACAGAAGCTGAGCGGATGATATCTGCAGATGATAGGAAAGTCGTTCGGTTCAGTGAAAGTAAAAGTACGAAAGCGGGAGAAAGGAAGGGGAATTTGATATTTTCTACACTTAATGAATACTGATTCATTTTACACGCTCGGTTGGGCTCAGTGCACGTCCATACTTGTGTGCTATTCGGTCGAAAACTGTCTGCTCCGGTCATCAGTGGTCTGTACTGAACATGCCGTATACTTTCCTACAGGGTATCACAGCGATGATTCTGAAAATTCGTTTGCGGACTCGCTTCCTCTGGACAAATGTAATCGACCGGGCTGGAAGTACCAGGACATTGACTCGTTCATTTCAATGACGACCCTCCCCCCTCCGCCTGATGACTCTGAGAATGTAATTCCAGGTGGCAGGTATTCTGAGGGTTCAGAAGATATTTCAAATCTCATAATTCCACCGCCACCATCTAATTCCAACCATGTGGACGTCACCCTGCCACTTGGGAAAGTTGAGTCCTTGAAGTCTCCCACGGATTCCAAGATTTCCCCCAAAATTGCACTTCTTCAATCTCAGCTCAAAAAGAACACCGCCATCGTGGACAGCAACGGTTTCCCTAGCCCTCCGGCTGTAGTCAAGAACACAAAGTAAGTTTCGACTCCGTCCATAGTTATAATGCAATGCAATCGGTGACACATTTTTGAGTTTTTGGCCCTGAATCTGTCTTAGCAGCTGTTTGTAATTCTTGTTCTTAATAAATTACAATTAGATGCAACGAGAAAGCTTATTCTGAAGACAATGACTACTGTAAGAACGTGACAAGTGATGATACCGATCCTGCAAAAATCAGCATTGCTCAGCGCAGAGCAATCTTCCTTGGAGTGGCAACGAACCCACAAGTCTCTCAAATCAGGGAGGCTAATGGATGTGTGGTCAAGGATAAGGCACCCATGAAATCATTACCCAAAAATCATGTCTCACGAAATGACTGCCGACCACAAACATTCCCGGAACATCTCATGGGCAAATCATCGTCGCAGAATGATCTCTTGGAGAATAATTGTGGAGTGACAACAGTAAGAAGAGCGTCAGATTTCGTTTTAATCTAAAGCTGGGAGTGAAATGCTACTAGCATGTGGTGCCGTTCATTGATTTATTTTTTAATTTATATTCTGTAGCAATATGCGGACAGAGAAAGTATATCGCTATCCACTTCAGAGGAAGCTCTGAGTAATTCGTTTCCATTTGGACTCGTTGGAACATCTTCTGATGACTCCTTGGACTCGACAGCAAGTTATGCAACTGTTAAATCCGTGGATATTGAAACACCAGCAGCCGCAGCAGCACCACCACCCGCTTTGCCACGAAAAAGCCCGGTAAAGAGTCCAACAAAACCCCCGATGCCCCTCCCCAAAAAGGTTGCATGCCGTTCTGCTTTTTTTTTTGTTCCTTTATTGCAATGTCGTAAAGTGTGGTTTTTGAGAAAAAGAGAGGTTACGGAGGATCCTTATATTAAATGTTCTGCTGTCTAGGCTGGTATTGCAGCAGCTGTGGTTGGAGGACAGGATGGTAATGGTTCGGCAAAGCCCCCGGTAGTTCCGTCAAGACTGAAGAAGCCCATATCTCCCGACTTATCAGAACATAAGCCTGTCACAGACGGCCCAGTCACTGTTTATGTAGGAACCCCATCATCATGCGTACAAACGACTGAGAATTCGAAAATATCTGTGATGAGCAACAACTTTATGACAAATGGATCAACAGATGGATTCTCTACCAAAAATAATAATATCAATAACTGCAGTCCTAAATTGACTCGTGGCTACAACGGAATGACAGGCTTAAGTGACGACCAGAAGGAACGTTTGATTCACGCATCAGCCAGTCCATTGGCAGTGAGAAAAAATGGATACATTTTGAATGGAACAATGCATCGAACTGAGTCGGCGAGTAGTGCTGAATCCTCCAACTATGATCACGACTCCTTAGAGGGATCTCCTGATATGGTAAGTGGCAGTGGACTTCATACACTGTATTTTTAATCTTTAATTTGGTATCTTTGGACCCATTTTGATTATGCATGAATTTTTATAGTGCTATCTTGTAAACATCCTGTTGTAAACAATATTTACTGTACTTATTTTACACAGAGACATATCTCACACTTAGCACCCAACAAATACCGCTATGCTATGGATAGCAAGCAAACCATCATTGCGTACGGAACAATAGACGACCTTCTGGGGAACGTAGTTCAGCGTTTAGAAGAGATAATCGGTCAGTGCGGAGCCGCTCATGTAGCTGGAGGAGGAATCTACATGAACGATGAAAAATTTCAGGTCTCAAAAGAAGCTCTAGCAACGCAAGCCCGTCAGCTGGTGACGGCGTCAAAATTATTTGTAAAAAGTGTAACGGAGGATTGTAACGGCGTGTCCACGAATGGGACAAAAAGAGTCTCCCCTGCAGTGGCAAAGGAGCGTCTCGAGAGTTGTGTTACTTTACTGGAGAAAATGAGCGAGATCAGTGAAGATGTGGTTCACTACACAAGCACTCCACTACAAACACAAAATCTTTTGGTCCGAGTACGAGCCGTGGCTCACGCATTCCGATTGAGCGTTCAAGCCGCTGCACAGATTCTTGAACGGAAACCTAGCGACGATTACGATGCCCTAATGACGCCCCTAATGGAGAGAGCGACACTTTTAGCCGCCGATCTGTCCGCTCTTCTGCGAACATTACGTGTTTTTGCCCCTTGAACAACACACACTGCTAAATGTTCACATTCTGCATTTAAGTTCCTTCTTGTTTATTGCGACAATTGTCGGTTTGATTGATGGACTGATTGATGAGGATGATTGTCAATGTTTTTCTGGATTTCAACCCCATATTCTATTTTACGGAATCACTGAGATCCTTGTAATCAGTACGAAATAATCTACAAAAATTTCATGTGCATTGTCTATTTAGGTATAGTTTATATAACACTTACAATTAATACATATATTAGATACATTCTTAGCTACCAAAGAAAACAGAAACAAGCAAAGTCGAAAATGTTCATTATCTTGTTAAACCGTTTACTATTATTAATTAATGATTTACTCGATTCATGTACAGTAGAAATTTCAATATTATTATCATTATTATTTACGTAAAGTAGTTGTAGCATTAATACATTATACACGTACCGTCATAAAACTAAAATAAACGTAAGTGAACGAAAGTTAAGCGAAATGTACATTATGATATTGCAAAGAGACGATATAAGAAAGTGAATCCCGTATTAATTATTATTACTAAAAATAATGTTATTATGATTATCTACCTGTAGTCATTGTTATACGGTAGCTCATATATTTGTGATTTTTGTCGAGTCATCTCTTTGTAACATGAAAATTTCGTACTTTTGTTGTTGGCCAAAGCTCACATGAACGTATAAATGATTAAATATATATTAATATGTACTCTGGCTCTGGCATGAACCTTGAGGTTTCCTCACAAAAACATCCATACAATTGACGATGGGTGAGTTTATTCACTAGCTACTCAATAAATACTCAAGTGTTTATCTATGTAATCTCTGCTGGACTCTGACGCATCTTCACTTATTTCACTTTCAAATTTCACAACTTATTTTTATTGATTCTGACTTTTTACTTTCGTTTAGTTCATTTCATTATTCATAATAACATAACATAAACAAGTATCCTAATAACTCAGTATTTGTTCCAACTTTTGGTCATACAAAATTAGTATTGAGACACAAATCATTGGTACTCGGTTTACAAATTTTTAAAACCGTGTGATAATATATAATTATATCAAAACTATGTTAGATAAAATTTAAGTTAGAATCGTGTCATCAATTTCAGGTTCTTTTCCTTCAGGCTGATTTAGAGTTTTACGTAGCGCCTTTGCAATGACATCAGACAGAGCTTCCCGTGCTCCGGACTCGAGTGCCTCCAAACAAATCTGAAACACATTAAAATTTTTATTACTACCTAGGTATATACAGTATCGCGTTTCAAGAGCGTAATAAAGAATTGACTTACATTCATTGTAGCTTCGCCATGACGTAAATGGAGAAGACTGACCAAAGCGGACTCACACGAAGCTCGCACCATCGAATTTTTCTCCTTTGTTCCATTTACTAAAGTTGGAAGAACGTATTTAAGCAAATCTTTTGGAATTACATTGGGGTAAACACGACGTCCAATTGTGTCACACGCATTACCAAGCAGTACCTTCACTTCATTACTTGCGTTATTCAAGGCCTAAAATTCGATCAAACAAACATATCTTTATACATTTGTGCATGTACATGTATAAATACTAAAAATTCCAGTATTAATCAACAGCATCCCTTAAGAAATTTTACATTTCAACATGCAGTAGAGTGGGTATAATTCAAAAAAAAGAATTACTTTTGCAAACGGCTGAGCCAACATGGCCGGAACGCCCTCGTCGTTCTTTATACAATAAATAAAAATATACGCACTTGCTCGAACACCATTTGAGACAATAGGAACCTAGAATTGTTAAAAGAATTAAAAAATTAATTGTTTCAATAATTATTAAGATACAAACTGAACTGATATTTAGGTGAGCGGGTGATCTTTAAAATTACCTTATCCGAAGTGAGCATAGCTGCAATAGCCTTATCCACTTTAGAACGTCTCTTCTCATTATATACGACAGCAGGGCCTTCTTTTAAGCCTATGGCTAAAATAGTTGTTCTCCCATGGCGAAGCTGCCAATCCTTATCGTCTGAAATCAAAATAAACGTGGTGAAGAGGAGCATGGTATAAACCACGAGGCACAATTCAGCTGCTGTTAAGATCAAGATCGACTCGAAAAGAAACAAGACTTTACCTGGTGACAGAGCATCAGCTAAAGTAGGTTCTAACTCGGTCGAAGGTAACCATTTTAATAAAGCCCCAAGGCAACTTCCAGCTGTAATTCTTGTAAATTCTTCCGCTAGAAAATAATTTATGACTCTATTGTAATAAAATCATTTTAAAAACATTATTTAAAAAATAATTAAATACTGACTATAATGGCAATACGTACGTGATGATACAAGGTCATTTAGAGTGGATATGATGGATTTCTTCAAGGGTTCGCTTATTTTATCGCCAGCAGGGGTGATCACAGAGCGAAGGGTGTACAAAAGTGTATCTCTATGGCAGAAAAATAAACTTTTTTTTAAAGTAACACGGTAACAGTCATCATTATGAATTAATTTATCACCAATAAAATCTACGCATTAATGACAGTGCTTGTCTCATCGAATCACCATACCTCATTGGTCCGGAATCAGCATGATTTATAGACTGAAGTAATTCTGAAAACAATGGGTCTGGTTTATTATGAATTGGAATCAGATTGGCCATAGCAATAGCAGCCTTCAACCTAACACTACGTTGCGGATCAACTACAGCTTTCAAAAACGTTGTTTGCAGCTGGGGTAAGAACGCTCTTAAATGTGCTCCAATCTGAAAATACCAAATTGCATAACTTTCATTTCCTCGTCTTTGCAAAGCTTATACGCAAACTTTACCATCCAAACAAAACTATACCTTGGCAAGCAAGAGAGTCAAAGTATCTAGCACAGAAGTCTTCACGTTTGGTCCATATCTGTCGCCGAGAATACGGATAAGCGGACCAGTAATATGAACAACTGAAGGTTTGAGAGCTTCCGCAGAACTGAGTGAAATCAATTCCCCCATACCAATGGCCGCCTGTTCCTTTAGATCCGCTCCCCCGTTCAGCAAGGCTTCTCGGAAAATTGGGAGTACAGGATTGATACCCTACAGTACATAACAAATCATATAGAAATTCAGATTAGTCTGTCAACAGATTAGCCCAACCAACATTATGATTATTTGATGAACTTGTTGAAGCATTACCTTTGGTAAACATAACCCGGGCAATGTTGTCTTCTCCTTGAGGTCACTTTGAGCAAAGCGTACAGCCTGTCGTACGTCCGAAACACATTTTTGTTGATCCTCGGAAGTTAAACTCTGGAATGACATAAGCAATACATAAATTAATAAACACAACCAGTTTCTGTGCATCGATATCCCATAAATTATATTTTATTACCTTCACAAGGGCTGTGAGAGCTTCGGATGCCGATCGCAATATCTGTTCATCTTCATCAGCAAGCAATAAAATGAGTCCACGGAGAAGTTGGCCAATATAAGGTTCCAAATCTGCTTTACTCAGTATACAGAACGTGGATAAAAGAATCACTACAGCACGTTTGGGCTTGGGTTCTTTGGTCTTTATCAAATCAAGTAACTCATCGATAAGAACCCTAACACCCTGCTTATCCACCACGGCTAAAACTACTTGTTCGCACTGGTGCTTTTCCTAAAAATTCCATTAAAACTGTGTTTAAATCTTGTACTGCTTTGTATTTTTGACCCAGGTACGTCTAGCTAAAAATTAGTTGCACGAAGTAATTACTTACGGTTTCATATTCCGGTGTCCCTTCTGTTTTGACCAAAACAGATATGATAGCAGGCAAAACCTTATTTAAATGACGGGATAAGGATTCCCCAGCAACAGAAGCGAGGATTGCTAGCGCTTTGGTATTCGGCGGTGGAGCAGTAAGTTGTGGTATAAGGTATGGCAGAACAGCCTTGGATTTGACTTGCAGCACTTGTCCAAGACCATGAAGAGCGTAGTCACCTTCCTCAGGATCATTCTTAACAGTCCATTAATACCCAGTTAATAACTAAATCTCATTACTGCACAGAAAAATGAAACATCACTAAATGTCATGTTAACTATCCTTACCAGTTTCTTCATCATAAAAGGTAAAATTTCATCCAAAGCTCGAGTTCCAACGGTAGAGTGAAGGCTACCAAACGTCTGAGCTGCCGCTTCTCTGACTTCAGGAGAAGGATCACACAACGCTTTCCTACAAAGGATTCAATTACTTAAGTAGATGCAAGAAATAGTTTGTAACTTTTAAAAGACGTTAGTGAATCAGCCTGTTATAGTTACCTCAGTGTGGGCACAAGGTTTTCTACAAAAGCCATCACCATTTCTCTGCTGGTTGAAGCCATAATTTCAGACAATCCTATGCAAACACCTTGCCGTTCGTCATCTCGTTGGGATTCCAAGCCCTTTTCAAGAATGGGAATAATTTCGGGAAGTATCTTTTCGCCCAGCTTCCTGACCAAATCTCCCAACGTCCTAACAACGAAAATTTAATTTTCAGATAAATAACTGCAAAACTTCAGGAGCAATGCAAAAAAGCAACTATTTACTAAGTTAAAGAAACAAACCTAGCAGCAACTTGACGCTTATCATGAGAGGGACTTGCTAGGCAACCAAGTAAAAGAGAAAATAAAGTTGGCAATATTTCTCGCAATGTCTTCGGCGTGTTAGCGACCACAACTTTCCAAACATGGAGAGAAGCTTGTCTAACCATTAAAGCGACATCTGATCTACCCATGTACAATCCAGCAAGAACACGATTACGTCTTTCCAATCCCAAAGCACCAATAATGACCTGTTTAAAGGAGTATTGCCATACATGATCAATACAACATATATATAGCAATGTAATTAGAAGCAATGAATGAAAGTTTTGAAACATTTTCATGGCCAGTGATTTATAATTTACCTTTTGCGACTGCTCAGTACCAAAGTTGTCATCATCACTGGCAGATTCTGTACTCATCTTTCCAGAAACACCAGAAATCTTGTAGAGTAGATCTCCCAATAACTGAACTGATGAAAATCGAATTCGCCAATTATCGTCAAATATCCCCTTCTCCAACTCTGGAAGTAACAGAGTTATAGCAGATTCTGCAAACCCTGTAACGATCCTCTGACCAGCCTTCAATGCCGTTTCTCGCACGTATTCGTTCTCATCGGCCAATGCCTATCACAGTAAATTCCACAATAAATCAAAACTCATTTTTTCAAACTATATAATAATGGCTGACATAAACATAATTACACACAAATCTTAAAAAATAAATAGTTTCAATCATCAGTACCCGGAGAATTGGATTGATGATTTGTCCAATATAAGGAACAAAGGCTTCTTCAAAAACAGATGGCATATAAATAAACATCATCATGTACCCATCCCGTACATGAGGAGCTAAATCGTCCGAATCTGCCTTTCTAATGATTTCTAAAATAACATCAAAATACATATCTTGTTGTACTATGGGTTCAAATTAAAATAATGCTTGGTATGAAGTTTACTATTACACTGTATTATTTATCAGTACGAACCTGGCATAAATCTATGCATTTTCTCTTCCCCTAAAGCTCCAATAACTTCAGCTAAACCTTGAGCACCTCCAGACCGATCAACAGAACTTGCTTCTGAGATCAATGTCTTCATTAACCACGGTAGTAGTTCATCATAACATCTCTCACCCATTCCCTTGGACATTGAGCCTAATGCTTTAGCAGCAACAGCACGAACCTTTTAAAAAGGGCAATCATAATGAATCTTAAAGATATTCAAGACGAAAATTTGTTGAACTATAATCAAATTCTTCACAATGGATACCTCAGGTACGGGATCCAAAAGGGACTGTTTGAGTCCAGGCATGACCTTGTCCATATAAGGAGCTAAGTCTGTATGATCAGTCAACGAGTACATGTTTCCTATAATCTGGGAAGCCATTTTACGATTTTCAGTTGAGCGGTCCTGAAAAGCTCGCTGAACCACTGGCATGATAAGAGCAAGAGACGGTGGATCAACGAAATGAACGAATTCGGTCTTTAGCAAAGCTTGAAGGCAAACAGCTGTCTTCTTGCTGGGATCTTGCAGAGCCTAAAATGACAATCATTTAGATACATCGTCGACACGCTTGTTGATTATTTTATCTCTAATTCGGATTTGTACATTTTTGACGCTACAACAAATATTTACCTCAAGAAGAATTTTCACAACAGACTGGATTTCCGGATTTCTAATAACAGAACCGATTAAACCCAAAGCTTTGGCGCCCGACTCCTGGACCTTAACGTGTGAATCTCCTAACACCTCAATCAAACGTGGCACAATCATAGGCAAGCAACCCGACAGCTGCTTAGGAGCACAGTAGGCCATTCTGCCCAATAAATCAACGGACCCACATTTAGTCCGCCAAGAATCCTCGTTGAGAGCAGCGAGTAAGGACGGTAAAACTAGTTTTACTCCATGACCAGAGAGTTTACTCATTAGAGTTCTGGCAGTGTTATCCGTTGCTTCCCGCACGTACCTAAGTATTGGTAGAAGAAAAAGAACAGTCTTCTAAATCTTTTATTTAATATCCCTCACAGTGCAGTATGTAACAATTAATACAGTGGTATAAAACCAACAAAGTAAATACGGCAATCTTACGGATTAGAATCTCCTAGACATTGAAGCAGATACGGCAAAACGTGGACAATGTATGGCTCAAACAGACGTCCCAGAAATTCGCACAATAATTCCAATGCCATTAGTGCTCCTTCACGGTATTTGTAATTTTTCTTATCTTGCATTGAATTAGCTAAAACATTCATCACATCGTGTTGCTTTAAAGAGAGAATTCCCAGTCCTTTAATTAAACCCGCCAATCCATAAGCAGCTCCACGCCTGTAAGAACACAAATATAAACAATATAGATTGAATATGATTAGCTTTAACTTTCTTTAAAGCTACTAAAATATCAAGATTACCTTTCTCCGTAAGTATCGGACGTAAGTAAAGTTGTTAGTATTTTCTTCAGAATTTCGTCCTCCTTATCTTTAATCGCTGGTACAAGTCCAGGCAGACAATTAGCTACAGCTTCTTGTACCTAGCATCAAAAACATTAGCAGTTTGGAAAATAGTAACTCGACTGACGTTAATACATACTATTACTGTTATAAGCCCCTTTTCGAATTACAAAGATTACCAACCTTTTCTGATGGGGTTGACAGAGTCTCAATTAGCGTATCAAAAATAGACCTAACCCGACTGTCTTTGGGGTCTATATGGCGTGCGAGAGATCCCATAAGAACAACACAAGCTTGCCTTACATTATCATACTGTCCTGCACTTCCAGCATTTTCTAATGATTTTTCGATGACTTCAACAAATTCATTTAAGCTGTCTATAACCCGAATACAAATTGAACTAATTATTTTTACTGCAAAACTAGTCATATAAATCTAACACGAAAATGTGCCTTTCCCAGTATTTAACTTCCACTGTGTCAAACTTACCTTTCCCATGTACTTGAACAACTTCCACGGATGCCTCCAACATTTGGTTGTGAACATTTTGATTTCGATCCGGAAGCGTTTCAGTAACGAGCCAGCGAAACGTTGTTCGCGTCTATAAAGCACACATAGAACCAAAACGCATTATAAAATGCATATTCAACCCACACGAACGGGACCAATATCTTTACAAGTTTATAATCCCCCACAAGAATTAATTTACCAAGTCTGTGGTCATCAAGGGTACAACATCTCGAATAGCAACGCCAACACCGCATCGACCCTCCCACTTGTCAATGCCTTCCTGTAAAATTCTCCCTAACTGATCATAGACAGGTGGAGTCATGACCATATACTCATTGTACAGCTCAATCAGCCGCTCCACCACAAACCGAACACGAGAGGTATTATGTGCCAGTAAATCCTTTAAACCAGCAGCTGAGGAAAGCCTTACTTCTTCAGTTGGATGCAACACCCCTAGTAAGAGTAAGGTAGCACATGCTTTAAGCAGACTCAACTTCAACGCAAAATATATTAACGATATATAAACTGATTGAATATCTATTTATTCCGAAGTAATGTTTTATTAACTTTTACCTTTTAATAGTTCCTCATTAAGTTCATCGAAACTGTGGTAATTAACTTCTTTCCGGGATTTACAAAAGTTTGCATAAAGTTCCTTGGCTAAACCTGCTAACTCAGTTTCAGGATCAAACTGTTCTCGGTAAATATTTCCACGTATGGCATTCCAAAAAGTGCCGTCTTCTCCATGCCATTTGTGCTCCATAGAAACCCGAAGAATAGTTAAACACTAAATCCAAAATTCAAATATTTTATTAATGCCTCAACTTGAAATGTAAATAGTTAAACGGCCATAACATCTTGTTTATCATATTTATCCGGTGTTAAATCTCGTAAAAGCATACTCGTATTCCAATGCTCCTAACGACTTTCAAATGGCTCGACAGTGCATCTAAATGTTTTCTCAGTTCCAATGCATCCACGATATTATAGTACGCAGGATTATCTGTTTCAGATTTTGCAAGCTCCAAAATTGCCGAAATTCCTTGTTGCTGAATCCGACCGGGATTTGTACCTTTAAAAATTACAGAATTTACATATACAAAACTACAAATACCAACATTATATGGAAAACCGATTTGTTATTATCGTCTGGCTGTAAATTCTTACCAATGATGTGATACAAAAGGACGGTCATATCGCTCCTGGGAAGCACAGCAATGGAAATAACTTCATGGTGAACACGCTGCTTCAGGGTTGCAATAGTAATGTTCAGAAATGATGTTAAAATATCTGATTCTCGTGAATACTTCTTAACAGCACGTTCAAACATCGGATAGCAGAACAAATAACATGCTTTTGTAAATCTCTCGTTGTCCTCACTTAGCTGTTCAGAAACAAAATATGTATTTTTAACAAACCCCGTCACCCGTCGTTGTAAGTAACAATGTCCATACATTGATTCACATCTATTTTTAGCAGATACATTACATACACATACATATTACACGAGCGTCCCTCCCATGGTGCGGTATACCTACAGGGGAGTGTAGGTTGCAAAATAATAACAAATGTTATACGAACCTTTTCAATTTGTTTGAGTACACGCTTTAGTGCATCTAAAATGGGTTCAGCTTGCCACCTTTTATCCAAGTCACACTGGGGAGCAATCAATCTTAAGCTTATATGGGGTACAGATTCACCTAGTGGAAGATAAACATGAATTATGAATTAAACCAAACCATTAACCAGAATACAACATTTTAGAACCACAGACACTGACGCACAGCTGAGAAGTGTAACAAACATAGTAATACCTAGCAAAGTGTCATTATCGCGGAAAGCATACGTCCCAAATTTAACGAAGAAGGCAGTTGCAGCAGGCGCAGCTAACGGGCTCGACATAATGTCAATCAGCAGGGGCAAGACATTTGACATGACGAAAAATATCTCCTCAGTATTTGCATCCAATACTGACTCCAAAAGTCCAATGGCATTTCGAACGTTATCATCAAACTGAAAGCCCAGTCACACAGCAAATTATTACATGGTTTAACTGCACATCATGGACACCACGTACAGAAAAAGGAATATCCCGAAAAAGAATTTAAATACTTAAATACCTGTTTTACGTTCCTTCGGATGACAGCCTCCTTCTCAAGTTGAATTTTAATGGCTTCCTTTTGTTTTGGAGTTAGCTTAATTTCTTTACCGGCTTTTTTTCGTTTTTCTTCAAGTTCTTTTCTAAGTTGAATTTCTTCTAGTTGCTCTTTGTACGTATACACTTTACTTTCTCTTTTCATATTACGGTTTGAGTCACTTTCAGCGCTAGCCGTCAAAACAATTAAATGTCGTTAAAACACTTTGATTTTAAGGTATAACAGTAATAATCCACTTTACGAAAAATTAAAAAATTAAATAATGAAATGTAACACTCAAAGTGGCTTACTTTTCTACACATGAATTATCGTAAAGTTGACCTTCAGGTGTCATGAAAATAAAATACTCCTCTCGAGTCACGCTTTTTATGGCCGGATCTTCCAAAAGACTAATACAAAATTAATAACAAACAGAAATTAGTTCGACAGTTCCAAAATGTCACGATGCGTACTTGAAAATTGCTGAAAAATTACCGCTGAAATTTATCAACAACAGGATTGCGTAATCTTGAATTATCATGAGCAGTGTTAGCAGTTAAGGTAGTGACAACTCTCCTGTAGATGGGATTAGTAACAAAATTATCGATGTACTGTTGGACTGTCTTCCACTCAAACCGAAGAAGCTCCGATGGCTGAACGCCAAGTTTCCTAAGAACTCTCTCCCATATTCCAAGTTCAGGATGTTGATGACATAACCGGAGAAAATCAAGGGCCAGAATATTTGTATTAAAGACTTTACTACCAAACTGCTTATTCCCTTCGCGGCAAATGCTAGCTACAACTTCTAGTATATTCGGCTTCACCTGTAACATACAATTAAATCATTAAAATTTACAGCAAAAAAGCAAGACTGCTAACGGTGGGATAATAACAAAGAGCCAAATATGTTTACCAGTAAATCTCCATTCTCTTGAATCTTTGTTATTGCTTTTATCAGATTTTGGAAGATGTTAAAAGAAGATTTGAGACTAATTAACTTTCTCAATGTTCTGGTTACTTCTTTTTCCACCTGAAAAATAGACGGAGCGTTAAATACATATTTCTAAAATCAAAATAATGTAGGTACTGTAGTCTGACAAAGACGAACTGTGCTGACTTTGTAATTAACACCGGTGAGAGCAATTGCCACAGCTTGATACAGTGCATCATTAGCACTTTCAGAATTCTCCCGGAGAATAAGTTCAGCCAAATAGACAATGTGAAGAACAGACACAGGATCGCACGCATTCAAAAACTTTTCATTGACGCTAGAAAATAAGGATGTTGAAGAAAAACTGTCAGCTGTCTTCGAAGCAGACGCAGCCCGCCGAAGAACAACAGCCAAGGCCAATGATTCACTCATCGTTGGAACCTAAATATTTTAGATGCATTACTATAGCGTATATGAACAATAACTAACTATTAAGTAGGTAGGTATACAAATGCCCGCACACATCAATCCTTGATGTAGTATACATATGTACCAAATTACCTGGAATAGTTGGGAAGAATTCTTTTCGAGTGTTTTCGTGATGGAAGGTAAAGCTGCATCGACATTTCCTAAGCGATTTTCTTCATATGCAACAACTAAAAGGTTAGCAAACGCATTTCGAGTAGCACCTTTAAGGTTGCTGAGGCCTTTCGGGATGTACGCCAATAATCCTTGTGAAGATTCGGATCCCAATTTCTCTGCCCAGTTTATCATGTTAAGGCAAGTCTCGACCAAGGTGCCCTCATGTCCTGTTTGATAATACATGAACTCATAACATAATTCTGGGTTTCATTATGTTGCCTGAAGATACAATACTAACCTTATCGTAAGTGCCTGTAACTAGGTCAAAATAAAGACATAAATAGCAGTTACCTTCAGTTTCCAAAACTTTAATGCATTTGTCTAAAACTCCTGCGGACAATTTTCCCACCTCCTCTGAAGCAACTCCAACGGTCGACATTTCTTTCACAGCCTGAAACACAATCCCAACCAAATTTATATTCGGAAACAAAACCTACACAATGTACAGGGTAAAGAATGTAAATCAACTGTGTTGCGGACCAAAATTAAAACAATGTACCTGTATAATGCTTATTTTGTGAGAGGCGACAGTTAACTTCCCTTCAGCTCCATTTAAAACTGCTAAGTACCAGTCAATCACTTCTAGCACTGTTTTGCTGCACTGAATCTATTTAACAACCAAGAAATTAATTTGTAAACCGGTACAAATGATTGGTTAGATTCTCTATAGGTTACACAGATTTAGCAAGACTTACTCGATTGGAAAGCGCCTTTGAAGCAAAAATAGCAAGCTCACGGGTAGCATCGTCTTGCGAATGTAAGCTTGTTGCCAGCATCTTCCCAATTTCTACCGCGTATGGGCTGAGATTTTCACTAGAGCTCAGCAAGGCGAATCCAACAGCCTGTGCAGATGATACAAATCGAAAAGTTTACAAGATTAATAAGTTGATATTCTATAATTCTGTACTACATGATCCATAAATGGTGATTGCGAGTAAATTCAGAATGCACGAAACCTAATAAAATGCGAAACGAACCTCAATTGCGGTTTCTGGGGAACGTAACATAGCTTTACGAATGGAGGGAAGTAACGAATTTTTGAATTCATCCGTACCGATAATATGCTTCACAATTCCAGAACTGATTGTTTCCAACAACCAAGGCGACATTTTGTTTTTCGTAGTAATGCATGTCTGGATATATGCGTCAACCACTTCCGCTCTTGACAATTGCCCTACAGGCTGAAGAAGAGTGGCTAACTTGTTTGTCTTGGCATATTCCTGAGCCAAGTAGCTTAATGTAACTAGGCCTTTTTCAGACTTAACCAGACCTTGTACAAATTGCTTAAACGCATTATCACCCAAAGATTCAACCAACTGACCGGTTTTGAAACTGACTGACCGTTGAAGTCGCTCAGTTTGAATTAAACTTGAAACTAATGTGAACAAGCCAACATACGCAGACGATATATTGGCTTCTTTTGATCCTATAAGACACAGCCATTTAAAAACTTCAATCAGACCTTTGCTGGTAGATTTCCTGAAACGAAAAGCAAAGATTTACACGTATAAGATGTCAAAAGCGGCAAGTACCTAGACATTTCAATCAAAACACAGCCCAGGGAGTTTACTCCATTACTCCAAATATGTAATAGTCAATAGTATTCTTACGTCACGCTGATGCGCTCCAAATTTTTGCAGTAGTCATTTACGACGATGGTGAAGATCTCCCTAAATTTCAAACCCTCCTCATCCGATTTTTTCAGCAAAAATGTGAGGAAATGACGAACTCGACGCCTTGATTTTGGATCAAAGTAACGGTTGATCGTCAAGAGGAGAACTTTAGATAATCCCTTCGCGATTCCTTCGGTCAAGCCTTTATTGGAAGCCAATCATAAGTGTAATTAAGAACATATCACGTCATACGGTACATCAATAACACAATAAAGAATCATCCATCCTTGAGGCCGGTGTTTTATAATCACCGGCATCCCTTAAGTCATGCTGACTGCAGCGACCTAAGTAATAAAATAACAACTTTAAGGATCTTACTTGTGGCAGCGAGTACAACTTCGATGTTATCAAATGCTTGAATCCTCTCTTTGACGCTAGCAGACTGTATTTTATCTGGAAATTCCCGAAGAGTTTTGGCTGTCTCAGCCCCAATATCCGGTTTCTCCATAACTGGCTCCTCTTCAGCAGGCAAATGTCACTCACAAGCCGGAACAATTTTGCCCAAACAAATCCACACAAGTTGTAATTGTAATTTTTGTATTCTGTATTTTAAACTCTGTAAGTATTTGATATTTCATATGATTTTCAAAAGACTGAATAGTAGAAACAATTGTTTAAAACTTAAAAATCGGAATTAGAATAATATGAACTTGAGAACTGCTGTTCTTGAGACCATTGTGCCATGCTTTTAGAAATTACTAGTACAATATTACAAGTCTCAGAAATTCAAAAATCCCAGCCGCAGTCACACGTCTCAACCAACGATGGCAAACTACTTGTCAACTCTACGACGTCTACAGTGCAAAAACCACACAACTACGAAACTGTGGGGATTTCAAATCACGACCAAGCACATGGGTAGCGCAGTGAAGTCGAAGTATTTAGTTTAGCAGTGGAAGGTGAACGTGAACGGTGAAGTAAGTAAAAGGTAATTATTATTAATTATTATTAAAACACTTGTAGTATTTAATCATATTTTTTTATTATTGTTTCTGATAGACTGAATCCTAACACTTAATTAAAAACCGCCACTTATTATACAACGAGATCGGCAGTTCGAATTCAGATTGTTGACAGGATTGGAAGATTGGATGTTGGAGCTGGAACTTGGGCCATACTGCTTTGCTTACTATTACATACCAATGCTTACAGCTACAGTTGGAGGAATTGAAAGGTTGAACATAGTATAGGTATTACTAAATAGGTAAGTCTCAAGTGTAACGAAAAACGAAATCCCTATTAATTACTTAAATATTTTTAACTCATGAATCAAATACGGTTAGATTGTTGATACAAAATAAGTTGCGATGGGGGTGGTTGCTTCGTTTTGCTTATGGTATAGTAGCTTACGAATGTGTCATTGTGGTCATAAGAATCCATGGATGATGGGTATTATTATCAACTGAGTCGCTCATTAATATGTTTTAATCTTTTACACACCTAAATCTTATCTAACATCTTATTTACCGTTTTTTGCAGTGCAAGCAAGCTGCGGCAGTTTGGAGTTTGCATTTTGGACCAAAAATCTGGCATCTGTTGTTTATGCTGATTGCTGATCTGAAAGTTGAAGATGTTTAAGAAAACTTACGTAGCTCCGTTTCAGCCCTCCGGGGGGTCTTCATCTGGAGACAGCCTATACTGGAAAAAATTATCGGTTTGAATTCATATATACAAATAAAATCTTAAAAAAAGTAGATCATAGGTATTAGATATTAGTCGTGCTCGTGCACAAAAGGAATAAGGAGTAAATTTAAACATCAAGATTGCAGTTTTGTTTTTGTAGTGGCTTGACGGTGAGATGACGGTTTATTGATTGATGCTAAATTATTTCTTTACAGGCACCAATATTACTAAAGGAAGTCAATTTGATCGACTACATAGATGTGAGCCCGGTTGAACCTCACTTTATTGCTGTAACATGTTCATCAAGGGTAAGATATAAGTTTTGTATAGGATGGAAACTCGTAATATGATTGATACGTTATGATTCAGTTGGGTTAGGGATGCAATCAAGTTTTATACAGTCACGGTAAACGATGAGAGGTGCTCATTAATGTTGTGCTTTCTTTATGCTACTTGTGCATTTAGGTGCAGTTATACCATCCTATAACTCGCATGATTCACAAGAATTATAACCGTTTCAAGCAAGCGGCTTTTGGTGCCGTTTTTAGAAAAGATGGTCGTCTTATGTTAGCTGGGAGCGATGAGAATACTTTAAAGTTGTTTGATGTGTCCTCCAAGAACTTGTTACGAGTCTTTAAAGGTCACACCAGGTATTGTATAAAATTCTTTGTATGTATAGTTATAGTTATTTGCAAAAGAGTACCAATATCGGTTACCTACTTTGAGTTGTATTAAATATTTCGTTGTTAATTTATCTAGCCCTGTTCACCGATGCGCGTTTATGCCTACGGATAATCATGTTGTGAGCTTTTCAGACGATAAAAATGTACTGCAGTGGGATTTAACAACTGAGGAAATTATAAATAAGTACGAAGGGCACACTGTAAGTATTTTGGAGACTAAATCTAATATTAATACTCATGATGAATCATGTCTTTTAAATAGCATAAAATATCTTAACATTTTATTTCGTATTAATAACAATTTCTTAAACAATTATGCAGGATTACGTGCGCTGTGGTGCAACACTAGAAGCAAACCCCAGCCTTATATTTTCGGGCTCGTATGACCACACTGTTCGATTATGGGATAAGCGAGATAAATCTGAAGTCTTGAATGTAGATCATGGAGCTCCAGTGGAGTCAATCTTAGTTTCACCATCTGGTTCTCTTCTTTTTACAGCAGGTGGGCCTTTGCATGTTACTCAACTTCTTGTTCTAAAGCTAACTATGAATGCTCAGTTAAAGAATTTGAAAATCAGACTAGTATACCGATATTGAACAAAAATTACATTTTTAAATGCATGTATCTTCATAAGTTTCTAAATGAAAATTGTTTGCGCTTGAGATTAAAACAATGTTATTTTATAGGGGCGACGGAAATTAGAATCTGGGACTGCCTTGCAGGAGGACGACTACTGTCGAAAATTTCACAGCATCACAAAACAGTCACATGTCTACGATTTGCTTCGAATTCAAAGAGATTAGTTTCTGCCTCGTTAGATCGTCATGTTAAGATTTATGATATGACTTCATTTGAAGTGGTCCAAACATTTAGCTATGCATCACCTATACTTAGCTTGGGAATCGCTGTAAGTCTTGGTTGAAATAGACTTGTATATTAAAGCTTCTATATATTGAGCAGTTTTTAAATTTTTATGATACATTGTGGTGCTTCAATTTCGCGTATATATGTGTAATATCCATCATATCATCATATTATGACCTTCCGAGTTTTATTTTTGTTTTTTGTTTTGTAGCCCAATGACTCCGTACTAGCTGTGGGAATGAGCGATGGAATTCTTGCGATTTCAAAAAGAGAGGAAAGTTCAGAACAAAACGAGGAAGAAATGGATGCAGAGATAATACAATCCAAACGAAGAAGCGCAAAGAAATTTTCAGATTTCGCACTCACCAATTATGGAATTAAAGAAGGGCTCTCTACAGGTTAAATTTTTAACTGCATAGCGCAAATGCACTGAATACTCTTTGTGGACGTATATTTATTTATATTTTGTCTTCCAGAGGATCCACCATATGATGCTTACCTAAGGAAATTCAGATATTCTCGCGCATTAGACAGTGTTTTAAGTGACCACTTTTACATTAAAGATCCCGCAACAACTGTAGCACTTTTTCAAGAATTGATTAGGTAGGAATTACATGCATAAAATTTTCGAATCAACTTTTTAGGATAAAAGCCGTTCTTCGACTGACTTAAATTTTTATATTTTTCACAGACGGGATGGGCTTAAAAAAGCACTGGCAGGTCGAGAAGGAAAATCTATGATTAAGGTCCTAAGATTTCTTATCCGGCATTTGCGTCGTCCAAGGTTTATGCGAGTACTGATGCAAGTTTCTAATGTTTTAATCGGTGAGTGTACAGGCAACAATCTTTGCCACATTTCAATCTACAAACAATTTAAACGATTATATCCGGACGTAGGGAATTGATTGAACATTATTGGTTGAATCCGTGTATGCTTCATTATGTAGATTTGATTGCTCATAAAGCGGGAGAAGATGCAAAAGTTGATCAGCTTTTGGCACAGTTGTGCGATGAAGTTAGTAAAGAAGTTTCGTATATGAATGAGCTAATGGAGATTCAGGTATATTAATTAATGTACTATAATGTTTGATTTTTAGTTGTTGTGATCAAAAACACTGCGTTAATTGAAGCATTCATCAGTTTGTAAATGTACGAGAAATGTTTTTTACTCTCTTAGGGCTCACTGGAAATGATTATGTCAAGTGCCGAATTTTCTTCACACAGTGAATCTTCTCAGGTGCTAAATGGATCAAAACTGGAACCGTCTAGTAATGCCTCTGAGGCCGTAGTTATTAGTATTTAATGATCAGTGATTAGATAATTTAAATAATTTTACATTTAATTTTTAATCCATGGGTATTATTACATAACACTGTTAATGGTTGCGATACTCTTGAGTAACTTTTTTATGTGGACGACGTATATTTGTTTTGGTTACCTTGATGAAACAAAAAATGACCTATTCTGAAAATAAAAAAATATTTTTACAGTGCCCACATTTTCCTTTATATCTAATGTATTTTGTTTCTTTTCAAACCCCCTACTACCAGTTAGACATAATATTATCCGTTTTATAATTATGTATGTATACTTACATACGTATTGGTAAGACATGGGTATAGCAAGCAATAGAAAATAGAATTTAATAAAAGAAGACTACAGCTAATGTTTGTGATAAAAGTTTATCCCAAGGCTGCATATTTATTTAATAATATTATTGTTTGAGTTAGCCCTGCAGCAAACAGAATTGTATTCAGTACAGCAGAAGTCACACATCTGTCTCCTATAGGAATAATTATTAGTACGTATTTGGGGCTTAAAGAAGTAATTATTGTGGCCAAATCATGAATTCAAACTAATTTAACACTACTTGTTAGTCAGTATCCATTGGTGATTGCTAATATATAGGTTGTGCTAATATTTCTCCATTTTACCTTCCCGTTTTCAAAATTATCAAGACTACAGATATTGAAGCTACATAAGTAAATAAATATACTAAAGAATTGTTTTTAAATTGTAAAGCATAGCTCATACCGCCCGCCAGCCGTACCGAAACCGGCTTCTTAGATATGTATGATATTTTATGGAGCTTTTTGAAGACTGAGCCTATTGTCAAACTGATAGGGGGCCGTCCATAAATGGTACCATGCAAAAGGTCAGTGGGTCTAAATGGAATTCATGGTTTTAATGCTAAAAGATAGCCATTTACGCAATGGTTAAGAGAATGGTCAGGGGGTCGGTGGGTCCCAAATAGAGAGATTTTTGCATGACACCATTTATGGACGACCCCTAGAGCGACATAGCGACGGCATAGGTATTTAATACGAAATACGACGTAGGTGGTAGGTATGTATACCTAATCTATATATACATACTGCCTTTTGCAGGTTTAATGTACAATGAATATGAATACACATAATTTTAGCTTTAAAAACGGTTATAGAAGGATAATGAGGGGCGCTGTAAAAAATACTTAACGCGGGTGGGGTCGGTTGTTGTTTCGTTTATCGTTACAACCCTATACCTACAGCATTAAGCAGGGGGCGCTATTGCGTTAAAATTCCCAAAGGAGGTGTCGGTGGGTACTAAAGGTGCGCTTTTTGCGTTACGTATTTTTTGCATGGCCCCTAAAATGTCAAAATCCTTTTTATCTTGACATTGCGAAATGAAGTGTCTTTAGTGGCAATTAGCAGTAAGCAATGATTGGTAAGTGGTAATAAAGTTCTGTCATATCTGCCATCGTATTTTGTAACCCAAGCTGCTATTGCCAAGGCACTGCTGTGTATTACCTGCATAATATATGGAATATCTACCAATACCAATGCAATGTAATAAAGTAAAAGACAAAGACAACACCACATCGCATTAAAATTAGTGGTTAAAATGGCTTGGTTCTAAGTGGGACTGACTAGATCATAATTCCAGATCATTCGGAAATGAGATTTTTTCCCTTCAACTTTTTTAAATAAGGGCATATTTTAACTGTAAGCGGCTTGAAAATTAAGAACAGGATAGGTCAGTGAAATTGCGAACAGTGGGATTTGATCGATTGATATTTATTAAGTTAGTTATTTTTTTATTCGTATCAATTAGCTGCAAAAATATATAAGATCACAGAAAAACGGACAGGAAATTATATATAATTATAGTATGCTCCGCAAACTAGTTTTTCAGAAAGTAATTTGGGGAAACCCCAATATGTGCATAGTTTGCGTGCTAAAGAAGTAGAACGAACATATTATAATCTATGCATTCTTGCATGGGAAACACATTAATGAAACATAATTGTATGGTCATAAATCAAGAAAATCAAATTAGTAGTAACCGTCCTAAATGTGATCGGTCCCTAAATGTGAACACCGGTTGTCGTTTTTGAACCGGTGGTGACAAAAAAAGTTTGGGTGCAAATGAAAGCCTACCCACTCCCCTTTTCACCACATAATTTGGAAGTTCCTGCTTAAAAAATTAGAATCGTAAAAATTCGACAAAGTCAAAATTCATATTTTCCTTTTTTTCAAATTCAAAATGGCTGAATTCAATTTCCAATATTTTGGTTTTAATCAAGTCTTTTTTTTCGCTGAAGATATTCACGTGTAGACAGGTTCTTTAGTGTACTATTTCAAGACAAAGTGCTTGATTTTATGTTTACGTGTTGCTGGCAAATTAAATCGAAGCCAAAACAGTCTAAAAATGGGGTAAGGTCCTACATGTGATCACCCCCTGTTTCACTCATTTAAACATGCTGAGAGGTGTAAAACTGCTTTAAATAGTTTCTGCTTGTACAACAGTGCAACGATGCTTAATATATGTACGTTTACTGTTACTTACGATTGATATTTTTGGTAGTTAAGTGCCGTGCATATCCCCATATACTTACAATACAAAATGTAATTCGAGAAAAGCACCGCACTAGTTTTAAAAGTTTTGCACAAAAATTAAAATTATTGTTATTAAACAATACGCAGGTGTTTGTAGAAGCTGTAGTCTCCTTGATTATACTATGTAGGTTTCTGTTTTGTTACATTTTTGGGAAAATCGCAAAAGATGTGGTTACGATTATATAAATTTTTTGTTTGAAGCTTAACTACGTTTATTGT
The DNA here is from genome assembly GCA_034695205.1 of Dicyrtoma fusca. Taxonomy (NCBI): domain Eukaryota; kingdom Metazoa; phylum Arthropoda; class Collembola; order Symphypleona; family Dicyrtomidae; genus Dicyrtoma; species Dicyrtoma fusca. The sequence continues at coordinate 12,616 of JAQFZC010000183.1, read as the reverse complement.
CGCAAGAGTGGAATCAAAACGTGTCCGAATTGTATGTAAAATGCAAAATAATATTTAGGATCACGTAGATACATGTTGGTTTTTCGCGTGTTCACATTTAGGGTCCACTTGTAATTTCGTGATTTCTGTGACTTCTTTCATTTAACACAGCATCCTTTACACAGTTTTAGACAACTGCTGCTATTTTTGTGAACAATAACAAATGTCTGGGAAGCGTTTTGCTATGTATCACATAGCTGAACGCTCCCATGGTAAAAAGACAAAAATGAAAGTGATCACATTTAGGACGGTTAGTACTACGTAATTTTTGTATGCGCCCTATGTCTGAACCATTCTGCACTTTGTTTCATCTCCTACTAATTAATTTTATAGCTGAAGTTATTAAATCCTATCCCTATCATAGGGTGAAGGCTTGCAATTGTGGTTTCCTTGCAATTGTGGTCGCCAACAACCAATAAAAAAGTAAATGGCATTCCCATAACCTTGTTCGGTGTTTTTCAGAGTACCTAGGGTGTGATTTGTTTGGGAAATCTTTGAAAACTTTACAAATCAGGAAACCAAGAACGAAACTTGCTCGGATTTATTCGTAATAATAATAAGGGTGTTTTCAGCATTTTCAGTTCGTCCGTGTGCTCGGGAGGAACAGTCAAACGACTTCGTTTTCCTCCACAAGTTTCTTTAGTAACTAGGTAGTGTGGGTGAACAAAAATAATGTGGATTAATTTATTGATTTTTCAGTTGTCACTCTTCACATAAACTTTCAAAAGAGTTGAGGGCGTGTAGATGTGGTCGACAGTAGGCTTGTAATTGTAGTCTCCCTAAAATATAAGTTTAATTATGTAGCTCCTTTGCTGACATATTGTTTTAAATCGGTGTAACTAACAATTGTTTAGCACACGTAACGTACAAAAACGTTTTTTGAATTCAAGTCCCTTTTCCTACCTGAAAATGGGGAAGAAAAAGACAGCCGTTAAAAAGCACGTAGAAAGTAGTTGAGTGACCTTCAATTGCAATAAAAAATTATCTTTATCGCTATTATTGCAAAAGTAAAAGGGAAACAACTTTTAAATTAGAAAATTTCTTTGTCGTTTGATCGTACGACATTTTGTGTGTAAATTTTGAACTGATGCGTATATTTTTTACCAGGAATAATTGCAATACTATGTATGTACCACAAGTTGCAAGTTTGCCAACCACATTTACGAGCCCTTAGGTCATTTCAACAGAGTTGAGATTAAACCATTAAAATGTCAGTTATTATGTCAAACGGTAGCAAAACTTAAAAGCGGTTGTATCAAAATGCGTGAAATTGTGTGTAGAATACGATAAAATAATTGGTCTTACCTTATATTATTTGTTTTAAATGCAGTTGTCCGTTTTAGTGGTACTTTGCAAAAAGCGACCACAATTACAAGCCTTCACCCCACCCAAAGATTACCTTGCCTTGGCAGTTCGCGTTGCTATTCAGTGGTCACTTTGGACTCGTGATCGTGTCCAACTGCTTTGAGCTTTCAGGCTATAATAGATATTATGTTTGACCAGCCAGCTGGGTTTTAATTTTGACCGACACAGTGTTGTTATTGTCTAAAATCGTGATTATGCTCTAGATTCTTGATTTCGAATATCATTGCTTGCACTGTTGGTACTGCTAATACTTAAGGACTGATTGTGTGCGTATTAGTGCGCTGTTTGCTTTAGTGGAGATCTTACTAGTTAGAGACAAATGCACCTCTCTTACATTACAAAATGTACGTTTTTATGTCTTACTAGTTAGAGCATCTTATTGTGAGTGAATGTACCATAAATTGTTTCACTAAATACACTAATTCTAATAAAATATCTCATGTAAGCAGTAAATACAAAGTGCATAATACATACCTAGGTCGATTTTGAGAGCTGTGCAGTGGTTAAGGAATCAATTCTTTGATTTGGATATTTTTGGCCCACGCAGACATTCATTTTTGATGTGTCTGCCTCGGATTTTTTAAACCAAAGTACAAAATAGTATTTTTATAACCATTTAAGCAACTTACTGCATTTTTTAGAATTAAAAATTACAAACAGTTAATTGTAGCAGTGAGCAGCGTCATGTGAAAAGCCAATCAGTGAGTATCGTGACTTTGTCTCTGTCGTAGTAGATATGCCGACGCGTCTATTTGTGATTACGAAAATGATGAGCTACATCAACGTCACTGGAATTCCTACCTGGAAGCAGCCGTGAACTATATTTAGCATTATTAAATATTGTCTGATAGAAGAAAAGACAATATACCTGATCAGTACGTTTACTTAAGCTGGATTGAATTATTGTATGGCGAGTCGATGCAAGGAGAGAAGGATGCCGTTGGTACGGTCTCATAGATAATCTAATCTAAATTTTCTAAATCCTGTTCACGCCAGAGGAAAGCAGTTTCAATCCAACCCTTTTATCTTTGCCGTCCGGTAAGGTGTGTCCTCTCATCACTCGTTAGTTATTGTTATTATTATTCTGAGTTTTATTCACTCCAATTCAAAAACACATTCACAAGAATAGAACGAAATTGTTTAATCAGTCACAAAAAAAGTGCTTATATAATTTAAGAAAGATTATAGCAATTAAAATTTAGAGCCACTTACAAACTAATAACCTAATGACTAGTACTTAACTACTAATTAACCATTAGCAATGCTAGCCGGTTTTGCCCCTATGTCCGGTTTCAGCCCCGCTGGCCTGTTTTACCCCAGGCTCCTATACTACAGACTACAATATACAATACCCACCCACCCAACAAATAAGGGGGCATTCATCAATTACGTTTACTTAAAACCCCCAAAATAATGCCAATGACTTGTTCAAAAAAGTTTCCAAAAAAAGACGTAATTAACATGTAATAATATTATTGTAAAAATAAAAATAATAAAATAAACACGACCCCCTGTGCCAAACTCTGCTGCTGTTGTGAATGTCAGTATTTGACATCTGGACTGACTTAACTGGAAAAAGGGTAAAATTGGGCAGTATAATAAGGTAGTATTGTGGGTCCCTTTGCTGCCCTCCAAAATAATCCTACGTAACGCAGTACAGCTCGACACACATTATTATATGTCAGTGTCAAACAGCAACAGCGAAGTTCACCAGTGCGCCGGCGGACGTGTGTGTTGTTCTCATAATAATTCCCACTTTTACAGTAATAATTAATTAAATACATGGCTTTGACAGATTCATGGCTCTAAAAAGTTCGCCGACGGACCGGCTTGAATCCGGTCCCTTAAATACATAGTTGCTTGAAATTGTAGATGGTGCTTTCAGTTTGGGTCTGTAGATTTAACGTTTGTAGATGTTTCATTTTTAAAATGGTTCTGTAGTGACAAAGTTTTAAAAAATATTGATTTGGCTACGTCAGAACCAACTTAAAAATGAAACATCTACAAACGTTAAATCTACAGACCCAAACTGAAACCAGTATCTACAATTTCAAGCTACTAATTTTAGGGACCGGATTCAGCCCCGTTCGTCAGCGAACGTTTTAGAGGCCTGCACAGATTTATTCTTTCTAGTATCTTCATTAAAACAGTTCATATTTCTTCATTACTACAAACTTCTGTTGTACGGATATGGAGATTAGCCAGATAATAAAGTATGCTAACGTTTACTCCGTTGTACATACTAAATAATTATTTTTTAATTTGAAAAACATTATTTATAAAAAAAAAATTGGCAAGCGTAACATTTATTCTTTTTCCGGGAAAAACCATAAGTACAACCATGAGTTCCACTACGATATGGCAGCCACGTCAGCTGAACCCAAAAAAGAATAGTGTTAAAATATAATTTTATTTCTCAACTGAAAAACGCTGTCCAAGTAATTAATTTGTGAAGTGATACTCACGGTATGCAGATCTGATGAAGAATGAAAATAAATCCGAAACCGATCATCTAATTACCGATAAACAATAACTCAGACCACGGCTGTACTTTATTTGGCTCGCATCAATGAATTGATCTCTTTACAACGTTCCACGAATGATATAAATTGTTTTGTTGGTGGCTTGGCAGTTCACTACTTTGTAGTGTTTTACAAAAGTACAAAGTTCTTTTTCTAGTTTACAGCTTCTAAGCTACCGTCTTGGAATGAACTAGAAGAAAAGAATCAGATATCTTATGATTGTTACGAGCGCCCTGACCTACGTAACTATACATATATCAGTAATCATATCAGTAAAGAGAAGTAATGACTTCGACTATCCATTTTAGTATCCAGAGCCTGATTGTCTGAAGACAAACCTTTTTTAATTTAAAAAATTACTCAACAGCACAGCCCCTAATCATTGCACGTAATGACTTACAGCAATTGTTTATATTTCATGTGCGTAGGTTTACACATGTTGCACAATACTTGGCACAGAACTCGGTATAAACTTGAACTTGACCACAAATAATTCCATAATCGTAGCATATATAAATATTAGCAGTTTACATTGTTTTCAGTAATCAGTCCTTTGAGTGATAAAGGTATTACTCAACATCTCGTGTTTAAACAGACTAGAGAAACAAAGAATATTTACGGGATTGTAGTTACTTTATTTGTAGTAATGTTTATACTTTGTTTTTCTTTTTAAACTAATTCGAGACCTCAGCGCATCTGTAAATACATATCAGAGACGAGACACGAGGCTGTCTTCTCTTATTTGGAAATAATTCTTGGTCTGCTGTGAACTCTCGACACCTTTGATAACTAATTACAGAAATTGGTAGAATTATCGAACTAGTGACAGTACTTATTGGGTTTGCTTCTGTTCGCTTACAATATACCTAGGTACCTACTTCAACACCTGAATTTACCTGATATCTGCGCGACGTTTTAGTAGCCGTAACGAGCTTTTCCCTTCATGGACTTTTACAAACTCCCAACGCGGTTTGCAGAAGCAGATCATCCCAAGTGAGTCATTCAACTCATACTTAACACTTTTAGCAGTAGATTTTATCGTCAAGACTGATTTAAAAGTTTGGTACTAATTGATAGCTGCCCCGATTTTCTTACGCAATAACTCATTGCGTTCTCTACCATTTAGTCTGCTAATTTTTCAAAAGGATGCACTCTGGGTGGGAATTTAATGTTGAAGCACTCCCATCCCGAATTCCCATCTGACATATTTCTTTTGCTCGCAACGGCTGGTGCTTCCAGTACCATCGGTAATTTAATTTATTTTATCTGCCTATTGTGGGATGATGCGATATGCGATAAAGAAAAAACTTAATGTCGCACATGGTAGACTAAAAAGTACCGACCTTCAATTTCATCATTAAACTCACAATTACGGCTAATGTCGAATGCTTCACTTTTAATATTACAAGTAATTATATGAATTTAATTAAGAATAAAGCCGCTTCTTAACGATGTTTATTTAACTATTACAGGAACAGAGCACGTGTGCTCTGTTACGGTAATAAAAACAAGTCCGGGTAAATCCTGTGATGAAATATGTAGGAATATTTTACTAATTATTAATTGCTAAACTAGACCATTGTCTAGTTAAGTCTAGTGATGAGCACGTTAGCCATTTGTTGAGTCATATGTATACTCTTACGCAAAGCAGACGTTCTCCTTTATACCACGAAAAAAAGTACAGTAAAAATAATTGACTATCATTATGTCTAACTTTGCACCTTAGCCGTTTGCCATGAATGATAATTAGAGCCAGTTTTGTGCATAACAAACACGCTTGTAGAACCAAGTTATAGTTGTAGATGTGTTTGTATCAAATAGTGTGTTCCTGGAATCTTGCTCACGAGGTTTATTTCTTTTGTTGAAACAGGCAAGGAAAGTTTGAATAATTAAATATAACTCCCAACATTTGCGTGTTACTTTTGGGAGCACTTTTAAAAACTTTTTAACTACCACACTCTAACCAGCTAATCTAAGAAACATGTGCGGTTTAATGTGACAGTACTGACAGTGGGAATTAAGGCATATAGAGATCTATCATTTCTTTATGAGCTACGGGTAGTTACGTAAATAGGTACTACCCAGTTTGGCAATCCCATGACGAGCTTCTTCTGATCTTACGCCAATGTCCGTGGTGTATTTGTGTACTAGTCCACGCTTTAAAGCTTAGCAATTAATACGTCAAATCAAACATACGAGTACGCTGTAAATACATAGTGCTAATTGTTCAGTGCAAACATACCATCAGGGCAAACAATTTACATAACAAAGTTTATGCGTACAATGTAGTAATAAAGTAATATTCCAGCTAAGACAGTATTTCAAAATTTTGCCATCCCACACAAAGTGTGCGCAAATATATATCTTACTGCTTCGTTATCGCTCAATCCTTTATCTTACGGATCTTATTTGCGAATTGCGAAAAGTCAGATCATAGACCAGTGCTGCATCCTGTCCCAAACGCTTTCCCTTATTTGATCAACCAATAACTATTACTATAGGCATAGGCGCTATAAAGAACACAAGTTGATATACGGCTTGCTGATCCGTCGCGGTTGTTGAAAACAACAGTTGACGCTATGATGTCAAACTGCGATGCTACAATTTACTGTCTGTGAAGTAAATCAGAATTGTAATCGAGAAAATAATAATTACAGTTGGCCTATTACAGTATGTGACAATATATGACTGGATGAGCACCGCCGTTATGTCAGTCCTATTTACTGCACGCGTTGGATGCAATCTTCCAGCCGCTGGACTAAGTACCTAGTTTATGATAATACCGATACTGTCTACGTGTCAGTCGTACCGTGTCATGCATAAAGTATGATTATGTACCATACAGGAAATATACAGCATCACACAGCTGTTTTTATCTACCTACATTATTCTCCCTCTTTCTCTCTCTCTCTTTCTTTCTGTCTCCCTCTCTATCAGCAGCGAGTGAAAAAACATTCTCTCCCGTCAAATATGTATGAATGAAAATCTGATGAACTTATAATTGTTGACATTGTACTCGTTGCAGTAATCATATACAAAAAATCAATTCTGACAAATAGTTCCAATGTCACCTCGCTCAATTATGATCGTTCACTTTTCGAATGATAATTTAATATCTTCAAACTTACCACGCGACAACCTCTGTAGTAAGAGGACTAACCTAGAGATTTCAATAGTTTGCAACCAGTATCATTTTCATTATCGCCTTCATCAAAAGCATCTTCCATCCTTGACTAGAATACAAGCAAGATCAACGGAATGTAAGTCCGGTGGTTGAAGGGAATATAATTGTATTTACATTAAACAGGAAATAACCGATCCTTATCAAGCTGGTCAAATAAATGATTGTGTAACAGCTACAACTCACTACACGCCTCCCCCTCCACACTTATCTGTAAAGATGTAAGGTACCAAATTGTATTCCGAAAAATAATTTTTAATCCTTTCAGCTACAAAATGAGGTATAATGATTTTTTTTGAGTGCACGCATGGCTCGTCACAAAAGTTAAAGTCGTAATCGTAGTGTCCCAGACTTCCCTCGTCAATTCTCCCTGCCTATAAAAATAAATCCAGAGAGAAACTATTGCTTATTAGATTGTCAGCGTCTCACGGGTGAGGGTAAAAGTACTCATTAAGGGTGTCGTAAGTCTGGAAAACACAGTAAAATTTTAAACGTAGACTCCTTATCTACATCCTGTACAGTATAATACATTAACGCCTTCTTGAACTGTTTAACTGCTCTTTAGCTTTAATTAAGTATTAATTAAAATTCCCTTCTAGTGTACACTATATATCAGTATGAACGTGTCACTTACTCTTTTGATAAAATTAGTGATTATATGGTTAGTTTCCAAAGCAAAGGAAAGGTGGTTCAATTTTCAAATTTTTAAAAGACTTGGAATCCCTGGACCAACTCCTTCATTCCTTTGTGGTAATCTCAATGAATTAAGAGGATCAAATAAGTCTCCTTTAGAGGTGTTTAATGAGTGGGAGAATAAATACGGACATACCTACGGCTACTTCACCGGCACCGGTGCAGCTCTAGTCATTCGTAATCTGGATACAATTAAAAACGTTCTAGTCAAGAAGTCTTTTGAGCATTTCAGTACTCGTTTGACGCCAGTAGTGAAAGCCAAGCCACTCATGGACACACTTGTTGGTTTGAAAGGCCAACGTTGGAAGAAATTGAGAAACATTTTGGCTCCAACTTTCTCCGCAAGTAAAATGCGTCAAATGACCAAGTCGATGATTAAAGCTATTGAGACGACAGTGGAGATTTTGTCGGATAACACTGGGAAAGAGATGGACGTGCTTGAACTTTATCAAGGCCTGTCCTGTGAGATTATTAGTGAGTGTGCTTTGGCCATGAAAGTGAATTGCCAAAGAAATAAAAACGATTCGTTTTTGACAGCAGTTCGAGAGTTCATGAGAACGGCAATGAATCCTATTCTCTTTGTTGCTTTATGCTTTCCTTGGTTTGCCACAGCTTGTGAATTAATAATCGATAAATTTTCCGTATCAGCCAAAATGACAAACATTGTTTGTCGCAATGTTCAGAACGTTCTTAATAAAAGGAGAATTCTTCTCAGTCCAGAAGAAAGCAAGTCAAGCTGTAATTCGTTTTTTAACAATAATAATACGGGCGAGACTAGTAAAGTTGTGGACGTCCTTCAGTTACTATTGGATGCGTCTGTGTCTGGTTCTGGCAGCGACAAACAGTCTACGATCACAGACGAAGAAATCATTGCTAATAGCTGGATTTTCCTTTTGGGCGGCTTTGAAACGATATCATCTGCATTGACTTTCACTTCATACCTTCTCGCCATGCATCCGGACATTCAACAAAAGCTATTTGAAGAGCTTCAAGCTGCTTTTTCCGTATGAATCTTCTTATATCTTTAGACATTATAGCATACGTGTAGACATCCCATTGCTGTATCCTTTAACTACCCTAAGATAACATGGTTTGAAGCAGAATCGAAATGATCAAGCTGTTATCACGGGCCAATTATCTTTAGAAGTGATAGTCCTTTAAGGATATTGCCTTTTAATATACCAATACATTTCCTATACCTGTATGTTCAGGAGCATGCACTAGTATATAGCTTGCAGAAGTAGGTAAATACATATGATTAAAACTAACCTCAATTAAATACCTTTTAACATTTGACTTTTTATTATAATTTTAGGAGGACGAGACACTTACGTATGATCTTGTGAATGAGCTCCCCTTCTTAGACCAAGTGATAAGCGAGTCTCTCAGACTTTATCCACCGGTCGTCACATTCATTGTTCGTGAGACGGACAAGCCCACTCAAGTTGGAGAATTCATCATTCCCAAGGGGGTCCGGATTCAAGTCCCTGTTTGGCAAATTCACCACGATCCAAATTTATGGCCGGAACCTTACACGTTTGATCCTCATCGTTTCGATCCGGCTTCTCGAAAAGGACACCATCCCATGGCTTGGATTCCGTTCGGGGCTGGACCTCGGCACTGTGTAGGGATGAGATTTGCTTTGCTAGAAACTAAACTAGCATTAGCTCGTCTGTTGCGTTCCTTTAGGTAAATAGCACACAAGATTGAAATAGCAAAATATTACGTCTATTACAAGTTGTTTCATAACTATCTTAAACATGTTTATCTTTTAAATTTATTCCAAATACCTCACCGTAACATTGGTTTTGTTTTTATTTTAACTTAGAATCGTCCCATCTGAAAACACTGTCAAAGAATTGAAGCTTACAGTTCCAACAGTAACTATTGTACCTAAAAGTAAACTGTTTCTGAAATTTAATAAAATATGACGACTGCTGGCTACATCCATATGAACATGTAGTTGTGTGCTTTTTAGCGTTTGTTATTATGTAAATTAGAAAACATTAAAAAGGAATGACGGTAAACTGAGAATCAGGATATAATTAATTAAACCTTGATTTTATTGCGACTATAACCATTGTTAAGTTTAACGATTGTTGAGTTATCAAAACTCAAGCCTGTGAAATCGAGCTTAAACCATTATAAAAAATGATGATTGGTGGAGATTTCACACAAACCATAGATATGTACATGGATTGACAGACATGATTTTACATGTGTCATGGCATAACTATATTTTTAAAACGTATATTCGACCTTAACTGGATGGACCTATTGTTCTATAACAATTATTGTTAAAGTTGCAAACGAAATCAAGGAATCATGAAACTCAGTTTAAAGGAATACAAATTTTAACTTTGTTTTTCACAAACGCTTGTAAGTACAAAATACTAGTTTGTGTTAATATCTTTTCTATATTATCCTATACGTTTGTTTTTCTAGTGTTCTACAATGTAAGTAAGTAGACAAACAATAAGTTGTTCAGCAAATTAGTAATATCTATAGTACGTTTATTACTTTTAGTTTACCATGTGCAAATAGTGGTAAGCTTATGTACGTATATAAGCAGCGTTTGATAATATTTTTAAAAAATGCGACAAAAAACTCGCTAAACCACTTGTAAAACAAATGAATATAAGTATTATGATTTCACGAAAACTGATTGGACCTTGAGGTGTGAATCTCCTAGCACCACATCCAAACGCGGCCCAAATTATAGGCAAACAACCCAAAAACTCCTTATAAAAATGATTCATAAAGAAACAAAGAAATGCAACCCAAAATAAAAGTCGAAACTCAAAACCAAAGCCCACCAAACCGTTAATACAATACCAGTACAAGAAATACGATGTAAACAAATATTTTTAAAATAAATATAAATACAACCTCTTACACTCATCATGCCTCAGGGAGTTTTTGCGTACTAATAAAAGGAAAGGGCGCATTCCGGAACAATTCAATAAAATTTTAGAGCTCAATCTCTGCTGAAATTTTATATTTATGTGTAAGCTATATTAATGTCACTACAAAAGAGCATACCAAGTACCCAACTTGAGCAAACACCGGGCATTGTTTTACATTATTGGACTTGATGTTATGGCGTAACTGGTTTTTGAAAACGCATATTTGAGAGTAATTGGATGGACAAAACACATTGATTAAAACTTACAGGCGTATAAGCGTTTACATTTCCGCACACGTTATACAAGTACAAATGTGGCAGCCTGTCCGGACGGGCTGCCACACAGGGTTTACCTTACAAATTCGTCGCGCATTACAAACGCACAACTTTTATATGTAAGAATTCTTAGCTGATTGGGCAACGTTCCAAGATCGCTTGTATTTGATCACAAACTCAAGTGTAGCCGCCCGTCCGTTATGCTTGTTCCGTTTTAATAAATGGGAAGAACGCGTTTAATATCTTTGTAAGACATTTTTCAAACAATTTTTGCACCTTCATTACAAAATATCTTAAAACTACCTTTTCGATTTTTGGTTTGTAACCTTGAACTTTTGCACTTTCTTCCTAATTCTACAGTAGTTAGCACTTGTGCTTTGTAAACTGTTTTAAAATATATTCAAAGAACGATTATACGGTCTTCTGGACATTGCAAAATGCAATTTTACACTTTGTGTTGAAATGTTCAAACCGTTGGTGTGCGTGTTTCACACCGAAGAGGTGCAAATCTTGCTTTTATAAAAAGTATTAAAATCTAAAAAATACATTGTTTGATACTGATTTGAAGGGCTATGTGGTTAGACAGCGTTAAATCGAAAAATTGGAAACGGACTATTCTGAATATAAAGTGGAGTAGAGATCGGTTACCTTGCTTTTTTACAAAAATTTTGAGACCGGCCATTTTGCATGTGCAGTAACGATATTGAGGATTAGGTGGCAAAGTGACGTGTGTCGAGCTCGAGCTTGTATTAACCATTGTAACAGTAGTGACAGATCCAGGAAGTAATATTCAAAACAACAGCTTTAGCTCAAAACACAAAAATATACATAGAGAAAATGGCTGAAGGGTATACTGGCAGGGAAAACAAGAATTACACTTTCTCTACGAACTCAGTTTTCTTGACTTTACTTACCAACATTGAGCCTTATTAATACAATATTTGACATCATTTGCTATTTAAACCAAACAAATAACGTACCCCAAGACGGATCCGTTTAAAATACTGTCTTTTTACCGCAAAGCTAAAGGGATTCTATGCTGAGAGACCACAATAAGGGGATTAAATGCTTAAAAATCTACTCGTTTAACGTGAACATAGGTTTGAAACTGCTTCTTTTTGTTATTAGAGGTTGAATTTTTTTGCACTAAACCTTCGCCGGACAAAACTTACTTATCACATTTGAGTGTTATTCATAATTTTCGTGTATGCTGAACTCACTGATATGCGATTATTTAAGCAAGTTTACAAACTTACTTACCCATTAGGTCACTCCTTCATACCCACTCTCTTTCATATTTAATCACTGGGTAATCCACACTTACCCATTTGGTAACCCATACCTAGCCACTGGGCAGCTCATACCCACTAATAGGTATAGGTTGTCGCATATAATGTGAAAGTATTGGTTACCATGTGGGTAACTATGTGTTACCCAGTGTAACTGTAGGTTACACACAAGGAAATAGTCCAGATTTGCTATAGGTATAATATTTTTGGCCCCCTAAGAAGAAATCAGTTTCCCCCTAAAAACATTAAATTTTGAAAAAAATCGGTTCCCCCCTAGCGATTTGAAAGTTTCCCCCTCAAATAAAATGAGTTTACCCCTGAAAGGTTAGGTTTGCCAGCAGGATAG
>JAQFZC010000182.1:0-69596 GCA_034695205.1 Dicyrtoma fusca | reverse complement strand
TAGCGCGAGTTGGAGTGAAATGTTAAAATCTGTTGTAGTGATATTAATATGCAGGGAGAGCTGATGATGTGAGTACATTACTCACTTCTGCATTTTTCAATTTGCATGTTCACACGTCTCACACCATCCCGGCTATAGTGAAGGCTCACATGGCAATGGCATGCCACTATAAAGCAAAGCTTCTCATTCCCTTCATCCCAAATACGCTCATGGAACGAAACAACTCAACAGTTTTTCGTCCCATCAGTTAGCTACATAGGTTACATATTTGTTACATAGGTAGGTAGGTGAGTGAGTGAGTGAGTATACCTCGGTACGTCTAGGTAAATAATCTACATAATCATGTAGCTATTCCGTATGGTTAGGTGGCATACGAGACTCTAATGTATGTATAGTTTAAGTAAAAATCTGTACACAGATCTAGAATCATAATCATAGAATCATAAGAGTGAGTGAGTGTGTGTGTGTTGTGTTTGTATCTCTACCAACCACGTCTGTGGGTAGCTAGGTTTATAATGATGTGTGTTGTGACTACATAAGTGTGTCTAGAGTGAGTATGTGTAAAATATTTAAGGTTAAAGATATACAGTGGGACGACAGTGAGAGTACAGGATTTCATTTCGGGTTGTTGCTGCAGTTGTTCAACTCTGTCATCAGTAATTAAGAGTAGGGCAGCGCTCATTTAACTTTTTAAAATCCTAGTCAATTTTTCCCCCCTGCTCTTCGGTAAAAAACTATATTTAGCTTTGTGTTTATACAGAGAAATTATAATAGATTAAAAAGATACGAATTGAATGAAACGGAGTGTGTAGCATTTAGCAAACTATTAATGAAAAGACTGTGTAAAATTTTTACTGACTGTGCGCTGTGCTTTTTGCTTCTTTCCCTTTTATGTAGTTTAACGTGGTTAGAATATATAGTAGTATTATATGTATATATGTTATGTATATATAGATATATATTTTATACATATATACACACTTGCATCAGTATTAGGTATTATTAACTTAAAATTATTATATTATTCTTTTGCTATTTTTATTTTTATCGCTTCAACACCCCTCTTTTTTCTCTTTCCAGTTTCCTCCCCTCTACTTCCCCCACCACACTATTTTTTTCTCTCTCTCTCTTCTTCTTCTTCTTTCATTTCTATCACCATTTGCCTCACCTCACCTCGCATTCTAGCATTTCGCATTTCCATCCCCCTTGGTTGTTGATACGTACGGTAGTACTTTTAAATATCCGTAGGAAACAACACTCATCACACCACAGACTCTTCTTTTATAAATATCTCCCATGTAAGATGCAAGTAGGTACATGTATTATGCAGTAGTTCCATGTACACGCTCATAATGACGAACGAACAATGAATACAGAGAAGTGCAGAGGAGAGACGGTGACTTTTTTCTACTTCTTCTTCTTCTTCTTCTTCAAGACTAGAGACAGTTAAAGAAACAGACAAAAACGTACAACTTTGATTCCATGATTATTACTTGACCTTCAACTTCTGTTCCATTTTGGTTCTGTTACTTCGGTAACTCTTGTGATTACATTACATTACTAGTACATAACATTACTTCACTTGGATGTGGTAGCCATGTAAATAGCTTCCTCCAATGCTCTCAACCACACCACTCAATTCTACGACTGTGCAGGACACCACAAAGGTATATTTCGGTATTCTTCTATTTTCATTAATTCTATCTTAAAATGAATTCTCTCAACAACTTGATGGGGATCCAATTCGCTCTGCTTATTTCATTCTTCATTGCTGAGAGTCCCGTCGATCTGTCTGTTTCTTTCCTCATTCTTGTAATTCATGACATAGAAGTAGGTAAGTGGGTAGATAGGCATGCAAGTAGGTGTATGTGTGTACATTTATATGCATCAGTATATATGACATCTTCCCTCTCTGTTCCAGTTCTCAGTTTCTCATTCTCTCTCTCTCTTTCAGTGGAGCTGACTTTATCTTCGTCTGTCATGCACTTCGTACTCCGTATTGGATTTGACTGACGGACTTAGTGACATGACGCTCTTTTTGTAATTTGAGAATATTCTCCCGTGCCATGACTGTGGTGGGACTGGAATAGATCATTCATGTGAAGCATAATCAGCAGCAGACGAACATGCACACATACACAGATAGGCATTGGAGGGATATTATTTAAACTATCGTAATGGTAGGTTAGTTGGTTGGTTGGTTGGTTTTGATTGTCGGACTAGAGTCGACAGTAATAGAGGATGACGATGCAGTCGATGACGACGACGATAACTTGTCCTTCAGCGAGCTGACTACTACTGTGCGATGGTGGAAGTGACTTCTATACACACACACACACTTGACAGTAGTTGCAGTTAGTGGTTCGAGAAGACGGAGAAGAAGTACGAAGAAGGGAGACGAGTTACGAGGAGAGTGCTAGACTAGGAAAAATACGTATGTACATGGACTTGGACTTAAATAGACAGAGAACAATTAAAGTTCGTACAAATTCAGTGGAGATCGGATTCGTCTGACATTTACTAGTATGTCTCTTCATTTATAATGCAGTAGAAGTATGCTGTATAACTTCGGAGTCCCTGCTCCCCATGCACAGTCGAGTCGAGTCGAGTCGCTCTCTTCCGCTCTGTCTGGGTTTATCTCCATCACAGCCATGGTAGTGATAGAGTTAGGAATTTTTCTATCTGTATCCCATATCCATATCGGATGTTCAACTTTCGCGATATCGCTCTCTCTCTCTCTTTCGCCCGCACTCCGACCGCTGTCTATACGCTTACATTATGGCACATGGTATGTAGCTACATGCCATGAGTGTGAGTGGAAAGCTTGCACAAACTCCCATGCAGGTTTTTTCCCTTCCTTTTCGTCTTCTTCTCGGTCTCGTCGCTTCTTTCTGGATGCACGTTGAAAAACTAATGGTAGGTAGGGCGAGAGTTGGGTTTGGATAGTTGAAGTTGGATTGCATTAGTAGCATTTGCTGGGAGATAAATAGAAGAAGTCAATATGGGGAAATGAGACGCCGCGGTGGGCGGGTACGGGATTTCTTGGGTAGTCACTTGGGTAAAATGTTCGTGTTTTTTCTCTCTCTCTCTTTCAGTTCATGGTCTGATTGAATATACAAACGAACTCATGTACGGTCGTCCAGTATCTGTATAGCCGTCGGAGAAGGTTGCAGTAGTACATGTGTATTTGTAATGGATATAGGTATAGTACATGTGTGTATATATTATCTGTTTATCGGATTCAGTTCTGTATTCTTTTACGGTAGATAGTTGTCGTCGTGGCTCTGGCTGCTGCTGTGGTGGTGGTGGTGATGGTAGTAGTACACAAAATCAAGTAGAAGAGGAATCCGAAGAGACACACACATACGGGCAACTTTATGAATGTAGTATACACGTGGCTCTCGGTCCATCTCAATTACTGTGCAACGCATTACATTTTTTTTTGTTTTACTGTCACTAAAAGTCACTCGGAATTCCGTTGTTTGTTTAATTGTTGCAGGATTGACATTTCCTGGGGAAAAAGAGAATAAAAACAACTATAAAAATGAGCAGTTTTAATTTTCAAAATCTCCGAAATTGCTCACTGCCATTCACTCATGTCTCTGCTACTGGAGACCGTCTACATACTTTGACTACCGACTACAGATAATGAAGCATCGTCCTCGTCGACGTCTCTGGTAACCTTTCTCAACTCTGTTTTTTCCCCTCGAGCATATTTCATTTGAGTTCTTCCTTTTATTGAAACTTTTCTGTCTCTTCCTTCACCTGCGAATCCTTAAGCACCAGCTCCCGAAGAGACAGACACACAGGAAGACGGCTGTAGGTTATCATTCAAACCAAACAACTTTACGACGTTCCGTCTCATGAAAGCACGACAAATCCTAAAAAGTACCGAGTACCTAATTTATTGTCTTGAAATTATTTCCTTTTTTGCGCTCAAGTATATCCCTCTGTGGCCAGAAGACTGCACGTCCTAGTACGTAGCCTCGGCCATATCGGTGGTGGTGGGCATGCTGTTCTGCCTCGCCGTGCCACACGATGCCATGCCATTACAGTATAGCTTCTCTATCGCATATCGGAGGGAATTCCATTGGAAATTACATACACGGGCACATGCATATGCTCAGGGAGTTATTTCCCATTCCTAAAACCCATCATAAAAACATACTTTGCTAAAAATATTCATTACGGCTTTATCTGGACTAGGTGTAAGTTCTCTCATGCCTGCCACTGCTATTTCTATTGTGCCCACACATGATCCACGGTATTTCTGATATGAATACAGATACCTGCACGGACCAAGTCGATTGATGTTCCTTGAAGCTAAAAGTCGACGACTAGGACGGAGTACGAATGCTGAATGGAATTGTTAATTCTAGCAGTACATTATTTAGAAAGTTGAAAAACTCAAGAACAGCCTAATAAATGAGACACGAAATGGAATGTTCCTTCAGTGCAGATATCTATGTATGGGAGCCGCGTATACTGCATCGCCAACACACTATAAAACCTCCCAACACACACAGTCCACAAAGTCGTCCACCCAGCACCCGACTACACACACACTCAAGTCGAAAACTTGGAGTTTCTCCATGGCGTGTCTAACTCCGTCTCTAACCGTATAATTAGATATACCTACACATCGACGGTCCTCTATTCCCTATTTCCCTCTTGCATCTACTAATACCCCCACATCTCATAACAATGTTCTCACTCATTCAGCAGGAGAGACGGGAAGAAAAAAAAACAAGGGAAAAAACCGAAGGAAAACTACTGTAATAGTCTTTCTAATTCTTAAACTTGTTACTTTGGCCCCAACTCCAAGCTCCAATTCCAGTAAATCGAATTTTATAATTCTAAAAAACATTTTTTTTTCTCCGTCCTTTCTTCACCAGCATATAGTTCAACTTTGCGAAGATACTTAGCGATAGTTTTGTTCGTGACTTATCTCGGAGATACATTTGGCAGGCCATGTCATGACATGGTCTAGTGTGGCATGGCATGGGAAGCGGAGCTACTGCAGTACACTCACTACTCTGCATGGAAGAGCCTTTTCCCTTGACTTGGCATGCTATGCCCATTGGAGACAATCAAGAGACGGTAAAGGCAAACGAGAGAGCGACACAACAGAGCGACTTCAGCACCACATGCATGACGACAGCCGACAAACACTGGAGGAGAAAGAATTTTTTCCAGGTGGTTCTCCCTCAAATCTAGACCGAGAATTACATGAAAGTCTACTAGTCACGATAGAATGTAATGAAACCTTTCAATGGCTAACTACAACAGCTACTTTACTCCGGAAAGTCGTGGTTTCCGTCAATCATCATATTATTTAACGACTTCAACCAGCGTCTGTCTACACACATACATACGCTTTTTACATCGCCGTCATCGTCACCGTGTATGGCTAAACCAAAAAGAGAAGAAGAGAAAAAAAAACAGAGTTGAAAAAGGTTAGAGTTCAATAACCTTCACGTCTTAAGACTGTACGAGTACGAAAAGGCTTTATATCTGGAATCGACCATATACGACACACTAACCAAGGCTTATATATAAATGTTCCTATAGGTATATAGGTAGGTATATCCGTATGTCAAGCACAAGCACTGCATTGACAACCCATAAGAGACCCAGCCAACCACACATAAGGTGAACTGGATTGGATTAACTACACTAAATTATTATATCTGCATCCTTGGTGGATCAAATGTTCACATGTTACAGATATATCGCTTAACTTCACGTAATTCTAGTACTGGTTCTGGCTCAACGAGGAAAAGTGGGAGGGTAAAAGAAATACCTAATATAGACAGACACAATGAAAAGATAAGTTCTTTCTTTTTCCTCTCTCTCTCTCTAAATTCGCTCGCTCAAATTGCATAGAGCCTCAGACACCAGAGCATAGCTAAAAAAAACTGTGGGCCACAATGCCGGTGCCAATACCAACAGACTCATACTCAAAGGGCCTTGGTAGGTACATAAATATTACATCACCATCATCATCATCATCATCGTAGAGCACTTGTGTGCATCTACCTACAAAGGACATGTTCTAGTCACAGAGGTAGTATTAATAGTTACATGGCATGGCCAGGGGAAGAATTTATTTTGTTCACTTACTATGCTCCAGAGACTGGACAGAGATTTGCCGATGATGTCCACTTAAAATCGATGTACACCGGGTGGGTGTCCAGCAACTGTAACATTTATTAGAATGAGCCCATTAATTCATTGCCTCCAGAGTCCACATTACATTCTATCTTTATTTAGAGTACAAAGAGGGGAAACTAAATTATTTTTTATTTCTTTTGTGAAAAACTTTTCAAAGAGTTTAAATATACTTAAACAGTATGATAGGCGTATTCATATATACATATCTATATAGATTTTCGTCTTTTTTTTTGTATATTTGTACACAGCTAGTGTCAATCACCAACAATAGTTACGAGAGTACTGATAGAAATATATATATATCACAATTATGTAGAGGCTAGCAATTAATATCTATCAAAATGTATCAAAAGTCAAATTTAAATTCAACAAGAAGTCAACAGTAAAAGTAAGTAAAGGAAAATAAAACAACAACAATAACAACATTAACTAAACTTGAACTGCCATGTATAAATATTATATTGTCAACACTGTTTGCCTAAAAATCCAAACTTTTATGTGGTGTATAATATATACGTACTTATGCACAAGTACAAGCAATAACGCAAATACAAATAAACTAATTACATACAAAATACCGTAGCAAAAAAAACAACAAAAAAGATAGAACTGGTAATGGAACAACACGACGTAACAGTATAAAAATAACAACATAATGTCTATTCTATACTTCTATGTAAAAAAAACAACAAATTTTGAAAATATGAGAAAAACAATAAGAAGAGCTAAAATGTAAAAGTAAAAGGATAGGGCCCAAGATTACTTTCATCATTAAAAATGAACTGAAGCCAGTTATGACTGGCTACATCAGAGCAAAGGAATGGAATTCTTCTATAATTTGGTCAATTTTTTTGTCTGTCTCTTCTAGACTGATACTTATTAGAACTGGACAAGGAATCTAATCTAATATTAATAAGGACAAACGCAACGACAAGTACAAGACAACACGCAATCTAAAACGAGCACAATGGCAAAAATGGTAAAAATAAAACGGAGGGGAAAACTTGTAACGGTCACTCTATAGACAGTTATGTATCTACACTGTCTACACTGGCTATATATAAAACTTTCTACGATTCAAGCAATGATAAAAAAAATAGAACGAAAAAAAAAAATACGGAGGAAAAAAAAACTAATTTTTCCCCCAATAGTATTTCAATCTTTTTCTACATCTACAGCTTTCCGTCATTTTGGGAGCTGTATCATTCATTTGAGTGGTACTCGACTACAGAATTTTTTTTTTATTTTTACTTTTTTCTTTGTTTGTGATTGCAAGCTGACATAAAACAGCTAAACGTCTAAGCATAAATTTGAGCCTTTCAAACACAATGAGCAGCTGAGAAGTAACAATTTTAGCTGGGCGTGTGAGTACATATGTATTTGTGTGCCAACGTTAGCATGTTCAACAACAGTTTATAGACGAGGCCATAGTATAAGCTTCAGCATTCAACCAGCAGGATGAGGCTGAAGCAAGTTTGGTTGCAAAGCGCGCTCAAGAGATTTACATCGAGGAGAGAACCTTTAACTCGTTTAACGTTTCCAAATCCAAATTAACGTCCCATACTGCCTACATTTGTACATTACATAATTGCTATATAACCATTTCCTTCACTTGACACATCTTACAATAGTTATATGTAAACCTACATCAATGGGCATGTATATAGTAACACCTTGAGCCGTACACGTCTGTGTATCAATAACATTCTTTTACAGCTCTCCATATAATGCTTAATTTATTTCTGGGGGCGAAGTACAATAACTGTATAAATTAGTTAGCCTTAAACCATTTTACTGTTTTCATCCTCTACTAATTTTAACCTTTAAGTTAATTTCTTCAAAGCAGCTTAGTTTGCACGGGCCTTTTTCTTTGAAGCCAAAATAAAGTACTACCAAAACTGTTTATTTAATTTATATGCTTATATATTTTAAATTCAAAATAAAAAGCAACTATTATTGTGTTTTGAAAGAAAACTTAAATTCGAGACTAAAACTAATAAATTAAACAAAAACTTGAACAGAGACAAAAAGCTGCATGGCTGTATATATATGTAAATAGCTAGCTCTAGCTGCGTGGTTATTTCATTTCTTAAACAACACATTACGAAAACTACAATAAGTAGATAATGATACTATGGTATATAGAGAAGCGTTGAAGAAAGCGAAAGTGTGGGGGAAGAGAAAAATCAGTAATAAATACGTCAGGAAATAAAAAATAATAAATTTATCTAAAAATATAACAAGATTGTCATTATATTAATACTTTGATGGTAGGAGCTTTATGGTACGCGATTAATTTTCTACTGCATTCTCGTAGCTGTCAAGGAATGTAGCTCCTCCATACAATTTACGGTTGCTTAAGTAGGCGACCTCAAGTCCGTTTGTATTATGTGTGCACGAGTGAGCATTATCTCATCTTATCTAATCTGATTAGATGAAGAAGAAAAAGAAGAAGAAGAAGAAATAGACGGGGGGGAAAAAAATCTTGGAACACAACTATGAGAATAGATGGTGCTCCTTGGGTATTTGGATGAAGCCGTAGCTTCCAGCTCATCCTTTGAAATTAAGTGCGCACATCATGAAAAGCTGAATGAGTCATTTTCTTTTTTGTGTGTGTTTGTGTCTGGCAACGTGAAGTACTCACTGCATTCCATAAGGTACAATGGTGTATCCACCAGCATACATACGGTGAAGAGGTGGGTGCAAAGATATAAACACGAGGACACGAGAGAGCGGCTGACTAGTGAGAGTTGACGGTAGACACAACACTAGAAACCTACCTTCCTCTCCCTACCTACGTAGGTAAGCCTAAAGGCAAGTCTAAGACGTTCTACATTTGTTCAATTTGAAAAAATAATCGGATCAGAATTCTAAATGCTGAATATTGTAACTTGGACCCCCCGTCCTCTCCATGGAGGCGACTGTTCTACATGCCAATAATGGAGGTTCTTTAAGAACGGGAGTGAACCGGGAGCGGGATGAAATGTATGGGGAATATGGGAAAGGGATAAAATACTAAAATAGTGATTGGATCCTAAGGAGTGAATCAGATATTGAATATTTTCTCTGTAGACATTCCTGACAATTTACGTTTCCTTCCTCGAGAATCATAATTACGTAGAAAGAAAAGTAATCGTTCGTTTTTGGCGATTGTAGCGACTGTATGACAAGTGAAGGTTTTGGAAGGCTCTCTTCTTACACGATTTGGACTCAAGCATGAAATTACTTAGGGAAGGAAAAAGATAATGAAAATAAATGGGAAGGTCCGTCATTGTTAATTGTATTAGTAGAACCCTTGTGAGACTGGAAAGTAGCAAGAGAAGTGAAGATCTCTTCCCTGTGTCCTAAATAGATACTTTAGTGACTTGACAGTTCCCACCGACAACCTTCAAATAAACAGCACTTAGTCTGTTACAGGGAGACGGAGGAGCCTGAGAGGAAGGGAACTTTCCAGGCAGTCCCTGGCACTCTCACTCTCTCCTCTCGTTCCAACGTCGGTTGGCACGACTGTAAGTCACTCCGCAAGGTATACACACATGGAGAGACACTGAGACTGTTCATGTTTGTAAAACTGGAACAAACTCGACTCTAGTGTGGCTCTCTGAATGTGCAGTACTGGGCAGACAGGGAAGAGACTCCCCGACTCGAAAACTCTGCAGTGAAAAAGGAAGGAGTGAGGCATTTAGTTTCCTTGGTTCCTTTCAATGTTTCAATGAATTCAAACGGGAGAAGGAGAGAGAGAGAGAGAGAGAGAGAGAGAGAGAGAGTCTCGAAAAACTTAAAGCATCTCCACTACTCATCCCATTTCCTCTGCCTATTTGTGCTTTTTGGAATACAACTCGACATGCTTCCTATCTCTGTATCCATTTATCCTTATCCATTACAGGTTCGTTCATGGGCTCATGTTTATACAGACGTGTAGGATGGGTTTTAGGAGGACTCATGCATCCAGCCCATCTCTCCCAAAACTCCTGCTCTCCTATCTTCACTATCTCTGTTTGTTCCGAGTCGTGCATTGCACTCTCACACTAGAGCGACACTGGCGAAAACTACCAAACCAAGGACCAATCTACCTTAATACCAGACTACTTTGCCAGTCACCGTCCCGTGTAGCAACATAGCTAGTCGTGTAGTCAACTGGGGAAACTAAAACTCCACTCCCGACTCCGACTTGCTTAAATATTACAATGTCTAAAGGGTGAGAATACAATTGACACGAATCCTCGGCAAGTGCGTCGCATTACCTACTTTACTGCACTCTCTCACTATGTGCTCGCCTGTCGCACTTCACGTCTCTCGGCTAAACAGAGACTCACATTCATGAGAGCCGGCAACAAGGAGGAAACTAGTTGTAATCGTAATGCACTTTCGTGGAAATTCATATATGGAATTCCCTAGTCCTACGTGGTCTCTGTTGTCGACAAGGAACCATGGAATGGATCTCCGTCTGCCGAGGGTACATCTCGACTGGCGTACTTACATACGGACACGAACACTCGACTGCTCGCAGAGGGCAGCGGGACAGAGCCACGATACATGGACGTGCTGGCTACGGAGAAGGAGAGATAGGTGGGATGCAGTAGACCCATTACTTTAGGAAATATATGGAATTACTCAGCCTGGCAAGATGGAGAACTAATTTGCCTAATGGGAGCTAAGCGATCCGATTTTATGTGAATGTTAACTCAATTCTGAGCTCAATGTACTCATCTCTTCATAGTCAGCTGTTATGCAAATCCAAACCGATACTCAGCGATTCATTCCTCCCTCAAACTTAGAAAGTGTTAGCTAACTTTTTCTTCTATAACTCGTCTAGCGACCCAACATCCAAACATCCAAAACAACCAACCAGATACTCATCTCCCAACCCACCGAACACCAACCAAACGCTACCCCAGCCACACCACATACACGGAGAGACAGACAGACAGACCGCACCAAACATTCACATGACTCAAACCTGTCATCCTTACTTACGAATTGACTATTGACTTGACAATTAGATGATTAGACGGCAAAGGACCCTAAGTACCACTGAGACTATCTTTAACTGCATCCACGGACTCGTCTCTCTGAAAGGAACTCAGCTTCAACAACATCCATGCAGTGTCATTGAAGCCCGGCTAACGGCTTCCGCTCATATTGACTCAGAGGGAAATTGTCGAAATAATCATATTTTCTGCACTTTAACTCACTCCAAATAATTACCCTTACTCAGCCAGGTTTCTATTCCCATTACGAATAACTGCCAGTTAGCTAAATTACAATCATCATAATCTGGTTATAGGTTACCGACGGGCTAACTTTTCTCAGTAAACTATCTGTGTCTCCTCCAATCACAATAATTACATTTCAACACGATACATAGGCTTTACCTCTGCAGCTCTCAACCTCCACTCCTTTCCTAACTCTTCTCCTTCTTCTTCCGAACCCACCCAGATCTCCATTTTCAATTTATTTTTTCAATTTTAAAAAACTCGACGTCGCCTTAAACCTCGACGCCTGCCTGTCTGCCTGCCTTCCATCACATCACATAACATCTACGTAGTTAAGGCTCTAACACTGGCATCCCTCCTAAGTTACGATGCGATAGCAGCCTCTCCGTGACGACTCAACATCAAGAAATCCATAGGGTGTAGCCTTCTATTTTCCAGAAGCAAAGGAGAAAAAAAAATATATCCTCACTAAAGCTAGAGCTAGATTCTAGATAGGATGACTATGAACTGTGACGACATCCAGAAGCAAAAGAAAAACCATTGACGAAATCCATATCCATGCAGACAAATGTGAAATGGGTAATGCCTTAATGCTGTAATGGGTGGCTACAGCCAGAGCTCCTATCAAGTCAAACTAGGCCTATATCCGCACCTAAACTACTTTCCCTACCAGTAAGACTCAGCTCAATCACTCTGTATACAGCATTAATCAAAGCTGTCTAGCCGGAAGTGGT
Source organism: Dicyrtoma fusca (assembly GCA_034695205.1). Lineage (NCBI taxonomy): Eukaryota > Metazoa > Arthropoda > Collembola > Symphypleona > Dicyrtomidae > Dicyrtoma > Dicyrtoma fusca. The sequence continues at coordinate 57,472 of JAQFZC010000182.1, read as the reverse complement.
AGGCATAGGGATGTATGAGTGAGCATAGCCCGATACACTGGCACTGGCTCCTTCCTATGCACCACCGTATGCACGTCCCCTGACTAGTCAGCTCCCCATGTACCGAGGTACCCACACTGCCCAATATTCTCAATCCGCGCTAATCCTCATACTAAGCCTAGGAATCGTAAAACTATGGATTGTGATTTATCCTAATCAGAAGAATTGAAACGCTCCGTTAGAGTGGGAGCATGATAGGCAGTGGCTATAGAGAAAAAACATTAAGATAGCATGGAAAAACTCAAGAATCCACTGAATCCAGTGAATGTAGAATGTGCAACAAATCGAATGAGACTCAACGCTCAACCAATTCGTCTAAATTAAATGGAAGAAATGACGTGACATGAGATGAGGTTAAAAATATCCGCCGTATAAACTTCCTTCATGCTACAACAACCACTTCACAACTGAAACCAAAGGAACGACAACTCGTCTCTCTCCTGCTTTACATTTAACGCTCTCTGCTATACGACGGCCATGCTAGAGTGAGAGGAGATTGGGAATGCATACGTATTAGTAAAATAGTAGATAAGTCCCTCCAACTGCCTCACATTCCCATCACAGTCAACCCAGTCAACTACCTTACTGCTTTTTACTTTTTACTGCTCATTCCAAGCCTTTCCAAGCCTACTACAGTAACTACTCTGCTCTAAAGCTCTCCTGTACCTCACTCTACCTATCCAGCTACCTTCCGACTTACTTCCTACCAATCTGCATTCCCAGAGCACCAGCACCCGCGCCAGCCTAGGCCCCGCTCTGTCTACACCTATAGCCAGCGGAGAACCATTAACCATTCCCAAGAATTTCCCATTAGCTCATATGCTCGCATAGTTGGAATGTCTATAGGAGAGGAAATCATTAGACATTAAATGATTACAATTCTAATTCAAAGTGTAACATTTTCTCGACAAGCTTGTGAATACCACAGCAGCAGCACACAATTAATTGTAGCAGGTTATTAAAACCATTATCTGTCCCTGTTCCAAGTCCTCTCTGCTTTTTCCAATCTGTCACAACTTCTCCCACTTATTTATTTCTTCATTCCTCACGACAGCCCATACGAAACTCCAGTACAGCACAGAGTCTCTACACCAGACCACATAACCAGGACATAAAATGCAGTGAAACACTCAAATATCCATGAATTCAAAGCATTAGCATGTCCCAGTCCACTCCCTCCTACCACCTCCCTCCACCTAATTATTTGTCTCTCTCTCCCACATTTTTCTCCGACTCGAGACTAATCGTAATCTGTAGGAAAAATGTCGTCGAAATAACGAAAGCACTTTTTGACCAAACGCTTTATTTCAAATACTTCTCACGAACGTGGAACATGACAACGGTATTTACCCGCACGTACCTGGAATCTCCGTGAGAGTACGGACGAACCACGTCCCATACCCCATCCACGTAGGAAAACCCCTAAATGCCTCACTTAACATATACTTACAGCCTATGCAGAAAGTGAAATAAATTTTTAGAATTGAAATCGAATGCAAAGGGAGTGTAATCAGAAATAGCCAACCATGAAAACGGAGGGAACGAACTATTAATAACAAAAGGAGCATAAAAAACCACCTCCACTGGTTTTAGTTTTTTTTCCTCTCTCTCTCTCTTCTCTGTTTTTTTCTCTCCGTCAACCTCTCTCCTTTTCCTCCTCTCTTACTCTCCTAGTCCCTTTCTCACAAAATTTCTTCACTTCTCTCTCTCTCTCTCTTTCGCTCTTGACTCCATGTGTAAAGGCTTAAACCTTAGAATTACATTTGTAATACGTAATTGCTACTAAAGTTGGGCGCTTTCCACTATTTTGCCGGCTCAGAAGAGTTGTAAGTAGCGGTAGGGAGTAGAAATGGCGAAAAGAGCATTAAATAATACCATTTGCCTCACTTACGCGGCCACAGAAGAAGAAACAATAAGGAATGACAATAATTATATCCTTATACCATTATATGCACCACTGGTGGCAAAATGAGACGGGAGAAAAAAAAATCGGGCGCTCCGTCTACAACAGAGTACACACAGCACACAGCAGACTAGATATGAGTATCCATCTGTTTTATTTTTCTCTCTCTCTCTCTCCGTCTCTGCGTCATAATAGGAATAGGAAGACGGAAACAACCAGGCAGAGCATATAAGATAGAAACCATGGTTGAAAGTACAGTGTGTGTGTAGTGGCAGTAGTGCGGCATGTATCGTATCTGCTGTCGCAGTATGTAACTACAAGAACCACTAAGACAGCTGCACTTACTATACTTTAACTTATGTTTCTCAACATATGTTGCATTATTTTAGTCCTGGACTTTCAAGTCTACCAGTCTTACTACATAGCTCACTCTCTCTCTCTCTCTCTCTTTCGCTTCTCCACGATTACAAAAACCAAAGCTCTCATATTATGTTGCCACAGCCACAACAGTAAAGTGTGCAGTTAGGAGCACAGACAGAGAGCTCCAGTCACTACACACACACACACAACTACAGACAGTAGGGAGCACAGGGTGAGGCGAGGCATAAGTAAACAAAGACAGGAAATTTCAGAGTTTTCCCCCCGATTACGCACTCGTTCCTTTGAGCTCACTATATACAATGATATTGGCTTTCTTCCTATACAAGTCCTGAGAAGGAAGACGGCTTGTAGGTACATACTGGACATAATGTTCAAAACTGGAGGATATTAGACCCACGTACCTCGCCACTAACGACAGATATAATATGCCGCTGCTCCATATATGGATAGAGGTATATCCCCCCTATAGCCATACCCACACTCCTACATTTATGGTGCTAAAAGCTGACTTGACTTTGAGTCTAGTCTAGACTTGCCCAGCTACTTAGTTGCCTTTCAAAGTTGGATGATGCTAGAAAATACAAAATGGTTATTTCACTCTCTTTCTCCTGTGGTCAACATTAGGCTGCCAATTCAGTTTACAAGAGACATGGCACGATATATCCACCACGATACCACACCACAATACCAGGCGGCAGCCAGCAATGGAGAAACAGCTCAATACATAGCAGAGTGAGCGAGTGAGTGAGTGTGTGTGTGACTGTGTGCAGCAGTACTCAGTAGTCAGTGGCAGCATTAAGCAGCTTGCTTTACTTTACTTACTTATTTACTTACTGCCTAATACTCTAATTCTACGGCTTCAAATTATGTTATTATCGTTTTAACTTTCTCTCAGTTCAAAACAAGATCAAATAGGTACACATCAAATTAGTACCATGATGGGACTGTCTAGAACTGACTCTCTCTATGTACTGACTGTCATTGTCTAAACTCATGGCGGCGCTTCATTATTTTTAGTGAGCATCATAATAATCATGAACTAAAGTTAGCTTCTATAATTCCACACTCGTCCCTATTTCTCTCTCTCTCTCTCTCTCTCCCTCCTACACACAACAACTAGACAATACAAAATACAATAAAAGGCCGTGTAGCTTTGGGGCCTACAAATACAAATTGGAATAAAATGCTCTCAACCGTATTTTGTGTACAAGTCTCTGCAGTGAGAGACATGGAGCAATAATAATAGTATTATAAAAACTGCGACTTTAGTACTATTGATACTATTAGCAAATGTAAATATTTAGCTAAACACGAAAAAGAAAGAAGAGTACTAGCTTCCTCTATTCAAGACATAAAATCATACACAGTCTACATAAATAGAAGCGAGTCTATAATGGCATTCCTATGCTTCACTAAACTTTATGTAACCATTTGTCATTTACAGTATAGGAGTATGAGGGCTCAAGTCAGAAACCTGTTTCAAAGGTATTCTGAGTCAAATGCAGTATCCTCTAAAATTTTATAGCACCATATACAATACATTACTCTTCCGTCCCTCGTCCTTCTCAATGATACAGTCGCTATACTGTGACTAGTGAGAGAATTCTTCCGAGAAAAAAAGAGAGAGAGAGATAGAATCAGTCAGTCAACTAAAATAAAACTGATGCCATGTTTCCTCAAAAATGACTAACAATTCCAATTCCAATTTCCAACAACTTAAACTATTAGTTATTATTACACATTATATCATCTACCGAGTCAGTGAGACAAATGACTTCAAATTCAATCCTGAACGCAGAATTACCTGTAATATTCATAATCATAATGTACCGAGTCATAATCAGCTTGCAATCACCAACCAATATTTGTTTTTTAGAGCATAAATACATAATCATGATAATAATAATAATAATAATGCTTTACATACGTAGGTAGGTATATATAGGCACATAAATAAAAGAGTCAAATGAGCAAAACATTGTTCAATGATTCTCCAACGAATCGAGAATGCTGGCTCACAGTGAAGAGTTACGTCATTAATTTTTTATACTGTCCTATGCTTTGACGTACTGTAGGTAGAGAAGGCAGGGGGGAAATACACGAGACAATTGCTAATGCGGCATATAATTATACTTGTTCCAAGTTTCCGACAGTGAAACGATTTCAAGTATACATATGTAGCTGGTTATATAATTACGCGCGTTCGGTGCCTACCTACATCCTAAAATAAGGGGTGGCTCGTGGAATTATCAAATGGACAAGAGGAACAAGGAAAAAAGAAGCAGTAATTAATAAGAAACACAATATAGAGATATGTACCAACAGATTCAAACATGACGCATTGGTAATTATAATGATACTAGGTACGTGACATACATTGTTTAAAATTCCTTTGAAATCAAGATAAAGTATGACGGTAAGCAGGTGATAGAAGCAAAAAAGGCATCAGACTGGAATTTTATAATAATAATAACGCTAATAATACTAACACTACGAATAGGAACCACCTCAGATCTGCTCACAACTTTGTACAGCACAGACAGATTTGCTTCGGAAGACATATGTATATAGAAGATGGTACTTGGCATTTAGTATTTGAGCAAAAGTTTTTTTTTATAGCACAATTATTATCAAATTACAAGAAAATACTATTAGCGCATTTTCCCTACCCTATGGTAGGGATGTACTTATATATTTATAGCAACAGTACAATAGAACAGAGATTGGAAGTGTTAAAAGACAGAAAAAAAAATGAAGGCTTGACTGCATGAGTAGTATACCTAAAGAAGTGAGTTGTTATATAAGTATAAGTAAATAGATATAAATATTTTCTATTGATCACAAAAAGGACGCGGACAACAATAATCGAATTATGGATGTATATATATATGTATAGCAGTATGCATACAGCATTGCTTTAGCACTCTTAACAATAGTGTAAGATTAGATACAATGAATATAGTAAGTACAAAGAACATGGCAACTTGTGATATATAATGCGCGTAGGAATCATACGAAAAAATTATTTGCCAACATTCCAAGCAGATCTGAAGCGGAGTAGCAAATTGATTAAGGACTTTTTAAACTAATTAATTAAAGTGTGTTACGAATTAGCAATTTTATCTCGGCCAATTAAGTTCTCTGGTCCCTGTCCCTGCGTCTCGCGGCTCAGTTACTTTAGAAAATATTATTATACAGAGCGGAGACGACCCTTTTGACCTTTCAACTTTTGAGTTTGAACGGAACAAATATCGAGAAGAGCTATTGGTAAAGCATCACAGAACCAGGATATATATGATTGTATAAAATAATACTAGACATTCAGACTATAATGAGAGTAACTTTGCCAAATTAGCGCACAAAATATTGGTAATTAGCAAAAGCTGTGTATGCACAAATATTTTCATAGCACTGGATTTCGGGGTCACGGTAAAACAGTTGGGTTAAACAAAAATATACAGTGGGCTAGAAAACTAAAAATAAATGCAACTGTTTTTGGTTACCTTGTAAATATCAAAATTTTTTTAGTAGTACGCTCGCAATTACAAAAAACAGTAAGAACTAGAGAATAATATGTAGCAAAAATTTTATTGAAGCAAAAGGATTTGATAAGACATACATGTTTTTTTTTCAATCCGGTTTGATCGACACAAAAGCAGGCTGGCGTATAGATTGCTGTATTGGATTCTGATTCAGGTTATTTTAAGGTTTGATTCAAAACCCATATTTTTTGTGTGAACATAATTACTGGATAGTTTTATGAAGGTAGGCTTCGTAAAGGCACAAACGATCAACTCACTCTCTACAAGTTAATTAATTAGCACTCTAACAGTCTAACGGTAGTTTCACAGAAAAGCCTTTGGGCACGGAAAAAATGGGCATTTTGACACTGCTACATGTCCAAAGGAATAAAAACAAAAAAAAAATACAAAAATAATATAAGTACACGGATCGCATAAAAGCAAAAAATAACAAAAATAGTTAAAAATCAAACATGTTAAGACTTTAAGACATTTTAATAAAAAATATATGAAGCTAAAATTAATAGCATGAGTTCGCTATTGTTTTTTTTGTTGACTAAAGATTGAATGGTAAGAAAGGCATGTGTTGTGTGTAATGTAGTGTGTTTCAATTATGGTTTTTTTTAGTAGAAAAGAGAGAGAGAGAGAGATAAAAAAGTAAAAAATCAAGTACCGCACAATCTATTTGCGTGTAGGTAGGTCAAGGTGTAATTAAAATACGGTGCTCTTCCACAGGCCACAACCAATGCCAATAATGCACTGCAAACTGTAACTGCACAGTTAGGAGATTCAACAAGAAGGCAGCGGAGGAAACTTCTTCATGAAGTTGTTGCTTTTACAATAATATTATTTTGTACTAGTAATTAAGATTTAGATTGTATTAATATAAAAGTATCATAGCATCTAATCCACTAAAATTACCACCATATACAAAAGTCCATAGAAAAAAAATATACACAACAACATTAATGATTTGTAAAGACTGGAAAGACAAGAAATAATACAAAAAGTACAAAATCATGAAACATGTTATTTTCTATCAATAGCACGTAATCGACTCTAAACTCAACTACATCCAATATTTAGTGATCATCAGGCATATTATATATTTTGTATCCCAACCCATAATTAGTGAGATTATCCACTAAACACTATTGTAGTAACTTTTAATACCTAAATCAAAGCAAGAAATGGATAGGAATAAATCTAGAAGACAAAAACTTAACACTTCTACAAAAATGTAAAAAAAACAAAAATACATATAATCACAACAAAATATAACCATTTTTTCCTCAAGTTTTTAAAAATCAAAATTCTAAGTAAGAGAAAGTTAAATTATTATTTTGCAGCACAATGCAGTGTTCGTCAAGCACACACAATATTATTAATTACTGTTAGTTTCGTAGTTCTAATCGTTTGAATCCTCAAAGGCACAGAAAATTTCAGGTGATCGTGCACTGCACAGCAAATTGTTTGACTATAACTTTCCTGAAAAACAAATCCATGAAATCAAATGAAATAAAATAGAATAATTATATTTGTTTCTATACAAAGAAACAATAAAATGGAAAAAAAACAATAAAACGTGCAAACAAAATAGGCTTGAGTGTCCTACAGCATTGAAAGTTTTGTGTATATTGCACTGCTATTGTGGCATCTAGAGTAAAACGCTTAGAAGTAGAGAATGTACACATAATTGGCTCTAATGTTAGAATACCAACACAAATACAAGGCGTAGAGATGATCACGTTGTCATCCTAGAGAGCAAAAAGGGGAAAGTTTTTAGACTAGAGGTTATATGTGTACGTGAGATTGGCAAAGTACGGAAATTTTTTAAAATAATTTTAAGTAAATAAAAAAAAACTACGTCAATTACAGTACATATACATAAATGGAATAGTTGTATAAAGAGACTGAGATGGAAGAGGACGAACGAACGAACGAACGAAGCAACCAGTCAACCCATCACAGCAGTATTTTTAACGAACGAAGGAAATCCAGTAGCATCAGCATCAGCGGCAGCAAATTCTTACAATGATTTTAATGTACTGCTAACTTGTAATGTTGTAAGTAGTAGGCGTTTTTTTTTCAGCGGAAAGGTCATCGGCAACGGCAACTGCAAATACGAGGCTGCTAAAAAATATTTAAATCAGGCAGCGATGCGATGGCGGCAGGGCTCATTGTCAGAAATTACTTTTGTTTGTCTATAACGTTTTTGTTTTGCAATTTTACTTTTATTTTTCTAATTGCATTTGTACCTACTTATGTTTCAGCAGTGGCGGCACGACGGCGGCGGCTAAAAAAGATCGAGCAAAACAAAAAAACCACAACCCAAGAAATAAAAATAAAACTGAAAAAAAAAACAATTAAAACAGTTATCAACTGTTCCACAAGCAGTTCCGACTCAACGTAGATTCTACGGCTGTTCCATTACAAAATCACATCTTCACGTCTAAAAATGTCATTAGTAAGTGACTGTTTCTTATTATTGCAAACGTATATGGGTTAGTCATGAGTCGAGTCCATTGGAAAAAACAAATTTGCCTGTACATTTAGTATAATTTATTCAACAAATTAGCATTATGTATAAGTACATAGATATATCAATACATTGGAAGCACGACATAATAGTGCGCACGGCTTGGCTTGGCTTTTCTTTACGACTTTCAATACTTTCAACGCATACACTTCCTTCCCAAAAGACTATAGATAATACAACAACAATGGCATTGCTTAGTGGCAAATAGCTTCCAATGAATGGCATTCTCGCACACTTCTCTAGGATTATAAGCTGACTGTAAGCATTAAACCCCATTATCCATTACTAGGGGGGAGGAAATTAAGAAGCAAGAAATTCCTTTAGGCTACATACGCCATGTACGTCAGATGAGAGCACACACACACAAAAAATCTAGTAAAAAAAATGTCATTCTTAATTAATGAAACAATAAGCGAGAGGATACATGAGAGATAAATGGGAAATGTATGATCGGGGACCTTGCTCACTCAAAGACTATGAGATCAGCAGTATGGACACTTATGAACTAAACCAAAAGAATACAAATAAAAATATACAAGCACATGGGCATTCGACGTCTTCGTCTCTACTCTTCACTGATGAGCAAATAATGGAATCGGAATCCCCATGCGCTTGATTTTCCTGTCTACTCATTGTACACAAGGGTTTGGATAAAAAGAATTAAGCTCAGCCGAGGCTTCACACACACACACACAACCACATACACACTGACCGTGAAATTCATCTGAAACAGAGAAAACTAAAGTGGGCATCACTCTCTGATTATAGGCTGACTATAGGAAGATCTATTTGACTATTTTGATTCTAGAGAGGAGCGTTTATGACCAGGGCGCGACACTTGCTTTTCCTTCTCAATGCCCTATCAATGCTTCGGGGTTATAGGGGAGGGAGAGAGAGAGAGAGACAGAGAGAGAGGTGAAGGCGAGCCATTGCAATTACGAGGAAGCTTCTGGGTTCATAGAATAATTTGAGCGCTACTGTAGAGTAATTTTGTGGTCAACTCCTTTGACTGACCACAATGGTCGGAGCGTATCGAGGAAAACCAAGTACAACAAGTGAGGGGGAATTGAGAGAGCGATATGGAGGCTCTTAAAGGATCTTCCTGACCGTCCATACAGGGAGTCTACATACTGGGCGTGGGTCAGCGAGAGGGTGCGGGCAGGAATCAAATGTATGTGCGAATGTGGCTGAGAATGTGGAGAGAGACAGACATAACCCGAGAGGAAGCAGTAGGAGGCTGGACATGGACCATAAGAGCATGAGAGATTCAATTAGAGGAGAAAATACTTGGGAGCTCGCGTGCTAAACACTTTCATGTGAAGAGCCAGAGAAAGACGTAAAAATTTCTAATTCCTCATTCGCCTCCTTTTATTCGCTCGTAAAACACAACTCGGCACTCTGGGGACTTCATTCTTTCCCTGCCTCTAAAGGCTTCTCACTCCCAGTCACTACAAGTCCAATATATAAACCTACCCTGGCCCAACTATCTCCTCCGCGTCTCTCTCACAACTCTCACTGCATCTCCTTATAAACTCTCTCTCTCTCACTCTCCCCCACACTACTACCTCTCCTCGTCTCCTCTTAGTCTCTAATTCTCTCCATGGCTTCTGCAGCTCGACTCGTCCAACTAAAGAGCTTCTTTCTGGTCTAGCGTTCAACATTTTCTTTTCACTTCACTTCTTCCTGATAATAAAATTTCCTCTAACTGACGAGACCATGGGATCTATTGTACTGTCTCTTTCCTGAGTCAAAGGACTTCATCAAATGAACACTCCCCATTCCTCTTTTATTCCCCATTCCAAAACATTTTCTAATTTCTCTCTCCCGCGCAAAAACAAGTACCATAACTTTGTCAAACAAAAGCCCCTGGAAAACAATCAGAAAAGAAGAGAAGAAGAATAAGAAGAAGACTCGAGTCTCAAGCCCTCCCTCACTAACTACCATCACACCATCACATCCTCAAAGCAAGCTCGGGCTTCTCATTCTGTTTCATACCACGTTTTTCAGGGTCACAAGAGTCACAACACATTCGCACCAAGTAAGTTCACTTTAATCAACTACATAATTCACCTTTCTAATAAAAAGAGGAAGCGTCAGTGTCTCCACAACTTCTGAAATCCCGTTATGATTATTAGTAGTTTAACCTTTTGATCTTGTCGTTTTTTTTTGGGAGGGAGGGGATCATTGGGTCTAAGCAATGGCTCTTGCTTCGCGTCTTTGTGTCACCCACTATAGTAGTAATCTATGGACAATGGAAGTATCGAGAAAAAAAAAAGACAATGGTTACAAGAGAACTTACATTATTACAGGTATTATTTATGTGAGATATTATGCGTATTGCTAAATAGCGGTACTCTCCGTGTGCAGCCAATGCCAACTGAGCTTGATAACATAGTAAACAAAAAACGAAGGAGAAAAGCCAAGCCAACCACCACACCAAGTAACCGAATATGTAAATATATAATTAACAACAGAAAAATACGGAACAATTCTCGTCGTAATTTTGTAAAAGGCGATACGATGCATTGTAATAGTACTTACCCAAGACAGTCCGGTTGTGAACAAGCAACCTCAAAAAAAAGTCACGAGACTGACAAGTGTAAAACATATCTAAAGAGGTATACATATATACTGATACTGAAAGCGTGTTTAATAAATGAGGCATGAGTTTTTGTAAGTTTCTAGCCATTTTGTACACGCAATAAAGATTTTCATTGCAACTTTCATATAATCGGAGGGGACGTAGAGCGAGTGAGGGGGTGGTGGGTTTTGGGGGAGCAAGATAGATAGGAGCAATATGATTTGACGTGGGCAAAAAAGCGTTAGTACGATGGATGACAGCATTCATTAAGTCAAAAAATCTGCAAAAATTTTGAGAATGGTACGTCAGCTCTGTGAGGGGAGGTAAAGGCAACTAGTATAAATAAGCTGTTGCTTCACATAAAGAAGATGATGAGGATGCCAGTGTTCATGTTTATGTATATTTCCAAGTGTTAAAATGTTAATGTAATGTCTGTGTATTTCTGTCACTACCTCTTCTGGCTAATGCATATAAAGCAGTTTCCATCCCATCCCTTTCTTTGACAGAACAATCATATTTTCTCTATTATTTCCCCTGCTCGAGTGGCAGACCATCATCAACCATCAGTTCGAGTCACTCTCGACAAAGCATATTAGACTATTATTAGCTCATTTAATACGGAATCTTCTGAATAATAATTCATCCTTTACGCGGCTCAATATGAACTCTAAGTTCTTCAGCTCCTCGAGCCATTCTTTTTAACTACTATTTTTATTCTATACGACGAGGTAGCACGGAGTCTTGAGACAAATGGACATAGGACTGCTTCTATAAATTGCAAAATTAAAATCTTGAATCAGGTTAAGTGCTCATCTGCTACGCTTCATAAACCCAGATTTAGTTAGACTAGTTCTTTCTTCTCAAACTTTACTATGCATACCGACTTGACCACAGAATGTCGTTGATCTGACGGAAATAATTAGGAATGCGAAGGGGTGGAGGGGTTTTGTCCTCTGTACTGTGTATGCCTGGTGAGGGGACGAGAGACGCTTAGCCTTCAAAATGACAAAAGCTCAGTGACAAGTAAGTGCATTAATGAGTGGATTTGAATTTCGAATCAATATCTTGGATTATACGAAAGTTTGACTTGGCAATTGGGAGGAAAAGGCTTCTAGGAGTCGATATGCATTGCAAAAGACACTCTTGATTGTAATCCCCTACAGAAGTAGTGACATTTGACTAATATTATTCGTCCTTCTCCATTGTGCTCATGTATTTACAATTTAAGGATGTACTTAATGGGGTCTAGTTTGTCATTAAAAATTAAAATAGCTCCTTTGTTTCGTGTATATATTACAATAATCCTTTCAGGTTACACGAGGGAAAATCCTTCCTATGCGATTTCGCCAAAAATGCCGAGTTCCCCAGTCGAGCTTAGTCTGTCGTGCTTAATTCAACAATTACATAGGAGAGCAGAGCGTACATAGTATCACCAAGGGGAGCTAAGCCCAAAATCGCTACAAAAATATATGAAGGAGCGTTTAGCTTCTATATGCGACCAATACAATTGTGTGCACTCAGGCGTTAGTAGTGTTTACAATTATTACAGAGGCAATCACAGATAGATTGTTAGGATGTTTAAAAAAAGATGCGTTGTACACAAAAATACGGCGTATTTGCTTGAGAGTGAACCAACGAGGGCACGGAGGGACTGCAGCGGGGGAGCTGATATTTTGTTCCATTCGAATTCACACTGCTTCGACGATTACGTGGCTAAAAAACAATGTAGGCAAAAGGAAGGGCTTTGGAGCACAGCAGTGATGCATGAGGAGGGCTGGCGCGGAATTGCAGTAATAAAAAATACATACTAATAAGTAGTAACAATAATTACAACTGGACAGATAATAAAATACGTAATGCCCAAAATAAAATAGAAATCAACAAAACCCAGCAACCAACCACAATGGATCTGCCATGTCAATTATATTATATTAGCTGCTTACTGTCAGGTGGAGGTGAAGGAAAAGGTGATAACAGTAAACATATTTATGCGTATGCAATTTTATGCGGAGATGCTGCTCAACTTGCTTACTACTTTGCACAATAAACTATATTTTGTTTACATTTACAAAAACATAAGGTTGTTTTATGCAGGGCACAGCTTTTAAGAAGTCATTTATCATCCTACTAAACCACACGGTCATAATAAAATACACGAAAAAAGTCATCAATATCAAATAAAATATTGGAGGGCGTACAAAAAAACAGCCAAAGCATTCATAGCAAATCACCAGATGTGGGAAGGATCAAAAATCAAATAAATTACATCAACAACCAGGAGGAAAAATAGCACAGTAAATGAAAAAAAAAGTTGAACATGAATAATCGTGAGCCAACAGCTAGGCGGTTTGTCAATATGTACGTTTAACTGGGGACGATCGGCTAGGAAGATAAATATTGCACATGAAGAAGAGCATGATAAATATTGGATATGAGAGCATTGTCGAAGAAATCAAACGCAATGATAGACGAGCTTAAGTAGGGTAACAAAAATACAGGAATTAATGCATAATTAACGCTAATGCAGGGACCCAACCAAACACGATTCAATTTAAACATTTCGGGTTATGTTTCATATTAAGGATTATAATTTCCGCTGGGGCAGCTAACGGCAATAAACATGCAATGCGTTGCAATATGCTGAGCAGATACAAGTACGATCTAATAAATGGCCACAACAGGAATAATGCTCAATGCGGGTGCAGACAGCCAATTAAATATTTAGATACCTCCTTTGAAAACCATCTCGCTTGAATCAGCATTAATGAGCATACTATCACACGTGTTCTGTTCACAAGAGTAGTTTCGGTGTGCCGTGCAGATGATGGGGAAAGAAGGACCAAGGGGGCACGGAGACGATTTCTGTTTAGTGTCAGCGTTATAGAAAATTTGACCTTTCTGTCATTTTTCGCAGCAGAGAAATTATAGCAGCTTTAGTAATTGTATTTAGTTCACGCCCTGTCTTGGCTCTATAAGTTTAGCAACAGATGGGAAAAAGTAGTAGCGGTGGTAGTAGCGGTTACTATGGAATACAAGTCACAATCGTTTCATCGTAACGCAGGTAAGTGCTTCTGAAACTGCTGAAAAAGGAAGAGCTCAAAAAGGAAGAGCTCGGCAGACGTGGCTTATTACAATTATTATAAAATATAGTACGGAAGCAAATTTAAAGATAATCAAACAAAAATGTTTTCACTCGGCTCAAGACCAGTTACAGCAAATACGGCTAAAGAAATACTCTGGATAGCAGCTGCAAATGAACTGGTATGTAGTTACACTAGACAACTTAGACAACCGCCCTACTGGAAATAAAATTTTCTCCAACAAGAAACCCATCCCAGCCACAATCAAGAACACAATGACCGAAAAAATTAAGAATGGCATATGAAGGCAGATATAGCGATTAACAACACAAGAAAAATTCATCAATGTTCAGTATATATACACATTTCACCCTTTCCCAATTTAATAGTACTTTAGCACTATACTTTATATAGATTCATAAAATCCAAGAAAAAACAAAATTAATCAATAACGGTAATATATAGGTATTATGTAGGTATTTATATCTTAATTTTTTTGAGATTTTTTTAAAGCTAACACGAAGAATGCAAAGATTACACTGTATTATTATATATAGTGAAATACTTGTTTTAGACAATTCAAGCTATTTTCTATAATTTCATTCATGATCTCCGGGAAAATTTATATTGTACGCAGTCAAAATGACAACTATAAGAATATACTAAAATTGAGTTCTAAAGACTTTTTTTAAGCTTATAGTCACAAGCGCACATTGACAATACAGATGACAATTACAGTGCATGAGTGCATCGACTAATGTCAGCCTAGGTTAAGGTGGTTCACAATGGAGTAAAAACCTTGTATTTTCTAGATGAAATTATTACAATGACGATTCGTATGTTTCATTTCACTTGTGTACCTGTACATCTATCCACTTAAAACTATATAATAACTTTACTTACATCAACAGTTAGTCCAAACTTTTTTCTATGCTTAAAAGTATTCATTAGCCTTTATTCATTTCCTAAAGATTAAGAATTCGAGTAATCAACCGCTTATTTCTTCATGGAAACGAATTCCTTTTTGCATTTTTTAAACCACAGTCTATTGCTAGCGTAGCTGATTGGGCACCATTTAGAATTTCAAAATCCCCCCATAAGGGGCGTTGTTGTTTTTAAAGTTTGTGAAATTGGCTTTTTGGCATAAGTTGCCCCACGTAGTTCTTATCCAAATAATGCACCGACTTTCACGAAATGTTTATTTGTCGGTAGTATGGACCAAAATATTAGGCCGTTTTTAATTTCAAGTCATTTTGAAAAATGCGCCGCACAAATGAGAATTTCAAACTGAAGTTTACAAAATGATAACAGCAACTTTAAAAATCAGTACACCCCGTATGGGGGGATTTTGAAATTCTAAATGGTGCCCAATAAGCTACGCTAGTGGTAAACGATCGTTAAAAAAATACAAAAAGGAAATCGTTTCCATCAAGAAATAAGCGGTTGATTACTCGAATTCTTAATCGTATATCTACTACACAGTGGTATGCATATATATATATATTTAATATATATTATTTTCATTCTTGATGCACTTTATCTTAAAAACAATTTTCAAACAAGAACGCTAACGAAAAAATAAAACAAGTAAATGAAGTTAAAATGGTCGAAATAATAAGCATAACTATTATTATTTGTATAGGTGATTATCAGCATGTTAGGCATATTCTAAAATTCTTGACTTTAGAGATTAAAAAAATTAAAATCCTGCACTACTTAAAAGGTTTCGGCTTCTGGAAAAACAGCTTCTTGTTTTCCTAGAGTATAAAGCTATGACATGATATAATCTAGCTAACAATTTCTACGAGCAGATTAAAATTTAGTTAGCAAAGATTACCATTATAACACTGATTTACAGCTGTTTAAAATTTAGCGGCTTATTTCATTAAGAAGCATAATAATTAAATTCCCTAATTATACGTAAAGTGTAGGTAAAAAAGCCGAGGGAGTTCAGCCTCTATGCGGGACTTAATGTGTTTCCGTAGTACAGTTTAACTGCTAAAAAATAGTTGTAAACAGGAAGGGGAGGGGGTTCTTTCTACTGAGGCCTCAAACGTTTTACACCAGCTTGGAGGGCGCTATTACCAGCTGCTGCTGCAGCTGCTGCGGCCGCAGCCGGATTCCCTACATAAATCTGCTGAGAAGCTATAGTGGGAGCGGCGGACACAACCGGCCCCCTTGCAAATTGACCATAAGCAGCTAGCAAAGCCTGCTGATGCTGGTTTCCCTGGAAAGGGAGGCTACCCGCGTTACCTCCGTTAGGCCCAGCAAATTGAACACCGAAAGGGTTAAACGCAGCCACTGCGGCTGCGTGGTTGCCCCCACTCGCAGAAGATGGAAGTCCCGCAGCCGCCAGCGCTGCTTGATTGAACTGTGCCCCCGCACTCAGGGCGCTCTGTCCCTGTTGATTAGCTAATAATCCTGCCCTCTGTGCAGCCGCGAGTTGTGGGAAAGAAGCAGCTAAGAGTGGGTTCATTGCTGCTGCTGCCGCAAAGGGAGACAGGCCGGCGGCAGACGCCGCATTCATATTTAAATTCAACGCTGGATTGTTTTGGTTT
The DNA here is from genome assembly GCA_034695205.1 of Dicyrtoma fusca. Classification (NCBI taxonomy): domain Eukaryota; kingdom Metazoa; phylum Arthropoda; class Collembola; order Symphypleona; family Dicyrtomidae; genus Dicyrtoma; species Dicyrtoma fusca. The sequence continues at coordinate 40,870 of JAQFZC010000182.1, read as the reverse complement.
TGCTGATTCTGATTGTTTACGGCCTGGGGAGCCTGGCCGTAGTTTCCTCCCTGGAATGATCCTTGATTGGCGAGCGCCGCCGCCATTGCCTGGTACTGAGATAAAAGCTGTTGTTGCTGTGTTTGCTGTTGCTGGGACTGTTGGTGCTGGAAGCCTTGATGTTGTTGGTGTTGGAATGCGGCAGCCGCAGCATGAGCTGATCCGGGATACCCATGTGATTGGGGTACGGGCGCTGAAGCTTGTTGCTGCTGAGCTTTATTTGTTTGCAAAGCTACGCCTGTATAAGTCATTGCTGCGAGTGCATTATGATAGGTCTGAGCAGCTGCAACATAAGCAGCATTATTTTGTCCTAGTGCATTGGGGACCTGCGACACATTAGCCTGACCTCCACTTCCAACATTTTGCACTCTCATACGTTTATTAGCGGACTCAGCCTTAGCGTCGTCATCCAAATCATTTCCAGCATTATTTAAATTTAAACTATTAGGGCCGTCGTGAAGATCACTCGCCTCGTTCTCATCACTTTTCACGCGCTTGATTCCTGCGTCATTTCCGTGGGAATCCAGGGATCCATTCGCGAGTCCGGACACACCACTCGCATGATCCTGAACTGAGGCCGCTGAAGACAATCCCAAACTATTTGCTGTCGCAGTCGTCATCGTTGCATTACTGTGCTGGATGCTAGTAGCTGTGAAAATAATTGGTGTAACACTATTGGTCGTAGCATTGCAGCTTTAAGCAAACATGTCAAGAGAACTGCTAACAACTAAGAAGTAAGACTACTACATATTAATTCGGCGGGTTTCAATAGCCACGAAGGAGCCAAAATTTCCTTCTTATACATGCAAGCCACAAGTAACTAAAAACAAATTATGATTTAAGATTCTTGACTTACATGAAACAGGCACAAACGGCTGTTGCAACTGCATCAACTGTTGATAAGCGGCTGCTGACGGAGTGTTGGCCGGTTGGTAGACAGGAACACCGCTCTTGTCACCTGCAGGACGCTTGTATGCCACCATTCCCGGGTACGTCTAATCGCAAAATCAAAACTATGATGTTAATATGCTATGTCACTGCTTTCACAGCTATGAATTCGCACTACGGGAGCCACTGCAGTGGCAGATTTGTGTCTCTCTGCAAAATCTCCTTTATGAGCTAAATCATAGTAAACAACGACACTGGACCTCCAACGACGGTTATTATCTCCAAAGATGCAAACCTTGTCTGATTAAGAATTCAAGCAATCAATCGCTTATTTGTAGATGGAAACGAATTGCTATAACTTTGTTATATTTTACCACTAGCGTAGTTTCTTGGACACAATTGAAATCTATAAGGAAAGTACCTACCTACCTGTATGTCTAACGTTGCTGGAACTGGCTTTTTGGCACATCTTGCCCCATGTAATTCTCATCAGAACAGTGCACCAACTTTCACTAAATGCAGTGTGTAGGTACCACGAAATAAAATACTACGGAGTTTTTAATTTAAAGTCAACATTTTGAAAAACGTGTCATAAAAGAGTAGGTATACCAACACTAAAATTTTTGAAATAAATCCGATCTAAACTATAAACTATGGCTTTAAGAATTTTGATTTTGAAATTCTTGTCATGGCACATTTTTTAAATGTTGACTTGAAGTTGAAAATGCCATAGTATTTTGGTCCGTACTACCTACACACAACACTTCGCGGAAATCAGTGGATTCGGTAACTACTAACTGGGGCAACGTATGCCAAAATGCCACTTTCAGAAACTTTACAAGTCGGTACGTACACCCCTTATGGAGATTTGGAAATCCTATGTGCCCAGTAAGCTACGCTAGTGACAACCTATCACTAAAAAAATACAAACAGTTCGTTTCCATCGAAAAATAATAAGCGGTTCATTACTCGAATTCTTAATCAGCTCCTAATTATACTCATATCTCAAGAACTACTTCCTTATTCCAGAATTCATGGTAAAGATGCACCTCAATGCAAATCAAGTTGGACGATATGTAGTTGTGAGTGAACATACTACAGCTAAAGCAACTATACCGCTTTGAATATACATTATGCATAGCCTTTCACCTTCAGTGTACTTTATAAAAATAAGCACTGCCACCAACTACACATCCACGACAATTTCTAACTTGTGCACTTCTCTGTTCGCAAATTCCTTACCCTAACGAAGCACCAACCTACAACAAAATGAGTGTGCCTGTAAACCAAGAAATGCTGTGTTTGAGCTTACCTCGAGACGATCGGCACGGGTAACCTTTTGTTGGGTAACTACTTGCTGTTGTGGGACTCCAAGTTGTGAGACAACAGTGGCTCCGGTGGGATCTGACACTAGTGGAACCATACCTGTCGCGAAGTAAGGATTGTAAGCTTGACTCGTCACTCCAAGGTACGGATTTGTTGCCTAAAATTAAAAATTAAACATTGACATGAAGTATATGCTGAGTAAAAAAAAGCATTTTCGTGAGCAAAGTGATTACAGCAGTAAATTACAGAAGGAGATACTAGATGCAGAATTCGAGTAATGAACCGCTTATTTCTTGAAGGAACGAATTCCTTTGTGTATTTCTTAAACGCTAGTTTATCACTGGCGTAACTTATTGGGCCCCATTTAGAATTTCAAAATCCCCCTATAAGGGGTGTAGGTACTTGTTTTTAAAGTTGGTGAAATTGGCGTTTTTCATTTCAAGTCAACATTTTTGAAAATGTGTCGTAACGAGAATTCCAAAATTAAAATTCGTGAAGTCAAAGTTTGCAGTTTAGCTCCGACTTCCTTTCAACAAGTTTAAAAGTGTATAAAATCACAATTACAAATTTTGTTGACTATAAAACTTTTGAATAAACAAGCGGGGAAGCCATGGTAGGTCAAAACGTCAAATTTAAAACTTTCCTCGTCGTTAAACGCGAACATATTAACGAATGTGAATAAAATTTTCAATACAGACACTAGTCAAAAATTTGAGGGCGTCTTAGTCAAAAGTTTAATATATTTAAAATTTTGAACTTTTGACTAATACGCTCTCATGTTTTTTACGAGATTGTAATGAAATTTTCATTCGTAATTGTTAGTATAAGCGTTTTTTGACGAGAAAAACGTGGCCTAGAAATTTTTTAAATTTGACGTTTACCCTACTAGGGCTTCCTTGCTTGTTTTATCAAAAAATGTATAGTATTAACTACGTTATAATTGTTATTTTCTGCCTTTTAAAACTTGTTGGAAACAAATCAGACCTAAACTGGAGATTTTGACATTTTCAAAAATTTTCAATCTTGAAAATCTTAGTACCCGACACAAGATTTCATGAAAATCGGTGCATTATTTGATTTAATAAGTCCGTGGGGCAACTTATGCCAAAAGGCACCAACTTCAAAAATGAGTACACCCCTTGCGGGGGGATTTTTAAATCCCAAATGGTGCCCAATAAGCTACGCTAGTGATAAATTATCGTTTATAAAACACAAAAAGGAACTCGTTTCCATCAAAAAATAGCGGTTGATTACTCGAATTCTTAATCAGTAACAAAATACAGATAAAATGTTGCCGAATAACCAGTCAGTGAACTGTAAGTGATAAACGAATGGGTACCGTGTGCATATGCAGAGGAAATTTAAAAAATAATATTAGGAACACCAACGATTAAAATTTGTGTTTACGATGAATCGGTGGGCTGATTGAACTAACTGCCCGTCTCCCGTTGGCCACATGAATGCAAATTTTTATCCTATGATTTAATTAGTGTATAAAAATTTTATATTTCGATTCCGACTTTCTAATTCATTTACTTTCAGATTTCGATTGCGTAGACTAGATTAGCAACGAGTGTGCACACAGCGACAAATTAGACTTAAATTTTTATGGCCATATCGATCGAGAACAGAAGTTGAGAAATAAAGATATAAATGAAAAAATTAAGAAAGCACACGTTCCCCATATAAAAATCTGGATAACAACAGATAGTTTTCACGATTTCGTGGAACAGCATCTCCTATTACAAACTCCGAATGCCACAGTTTACAACTGCATACGGGGAAAATGGAAAAAGTAATCAAAACGGAGAAAAGATTGGTTCGGCCACAGCTGAATGATGCATTCCACACAGTCAATGCCTTCGCACCCCGCAGTCTAGTTGGCAATTTTGCAAGGCATGTTGCTGGAATAATATTCAATGTACGAGATTCATACATAAACGCACTTCCGAGCGAATAGCGAACAAAAGGGAATAATGAATAAATGACTGCGAATTCAAGGAAATCCAACATTCCAGATAAGTGAACCGACAAGGCAGTTAGGGTATTACCTGGTTAGGTTTTTTTCCGCACTTTCCTGGCTGGTTTACTAATTTAATACGTAAGGAAGTGGGCTGGAGTATACATGCATGCACCTACCAGACTTTTATCAAATGAAATCCTATTAGGGGCTGCCCATAAATGACGTTTGCAAATCAGGGAAGGTGGGGTAAAGGTAGGTCATGACTTACGATGACGCAAAACACGAGGGGAGGGTGGGGAGTTCCGAAAAACAATGTTTACACAAACTTATACATTTACTTTATAAGAAATTGCTTCATTCTTAAAAAGTAAACGTAAATTTGAGCTACGTAGATGTTTTTTTTTGTTTACGACTGTGTGAAGGCTTTACAAACAAATAGTTTTTAGCCCAGCCTTATTTTAATTACTTTTCCTGTCCACTCTATATCCAATATGCCTTCAATCAGTTTGGAAGCCTCAACTATTAACTTTTTATCTGTTTGCTCACATAAAAGACGTAGAAGTAACCGTCCTTATATGCAAAGGGTCCCTAAATGTGGTCACTGGCTGTCGTTTTTGAACCGGCAGTTACCAAAATATAAGTTTGGGGGCAATTGAAAACCTATCCACTCCCTTTTTCACCGTTTAGTTTAAAAGTTTTTAACAATTTTATAACGACGTTTGACGTTTAGTAAATTTGTGTTTATTACTGCGTATGACTGATATTTTTCGTAGCAAAATTTCAAGCACATCCCTATTTACTTCCATTAGGTACATAATATAATTCGAGAAAAGAATCGTACTAATATTAGAAGTGTTGAACACGAAATCAAAACTATTTTTCTTCTGTACATCTGTGATTGTAGGAGCTATTATCTCCTTGACCATATGTTTCTGTTTCGGTTACAGTTCGTGAGAAAATCGCAATTCGAAAAGCAAATTCTTCGTTTGAAGCTTAAGCACGCTTATTGTGCCAGAAGTGGAAACAAAACTTGTCCAAAATGTACATAAAACTGCAAAATAATAGGAGCACCTACACCCTGATTTGCAGTGAAATCTTTTGGTTTTCGGCATGACCACATTTGGGACCAGGGCAGGGGTGACCACAATTAGGGCCTACTGGATTTTCCTGATTTTTATGACTTCTTTTATCTGACACGATGTCATTACACAGTTTTACGGAACAACTGCTAACAATTTTTGTCGAAAATAACAAAGGTCTTACAAGCATTTTGGTATGTATTACATAGCTGAACACTTGGCATGGTAAAAAGATAGCGAGGGCTGAGTTTCGACAAAACACAAACTGGCCACATTTAGGACGGTTACTACTATATCTGTTTTTAGAACCTTTTGAAATTGCTCCTAGTTTTACGCGTACTGAAAGTATGTACAAACAAAAATTTTACATAGCAATATAAAAACCACTGCTGCTATTGTTAGCATTACATTAGTTAACTAACAGCTTTAATTATAGTGCTACAAAAAGAAATGCAAACGTTCTTGGGTGGGGGGGGGTCTTCGCAAAATGGCAAACAGTGACAGAGGGCAGGTAGAAGTAAATTTTGTCGCGTTTTTGCAAACATAATTTATGGACAGCCCCTATATCGTGCCTTGCGTAGGACTACAGTCCGACTGGAAAAAAAAGCTGGGAAAGATTTACCACACTAGACCATGCAATAGTTTCTATATACAAAGAAAATTAACTTACCACAGTAGGAACTTGACCGGGAACAACAGGCTGACCGGGTGCCAGCCCCATTTGTTGCATGAGGGCATTTTTCAAAGCCAAATGATTACGACCATTAATCAATAGTTGGTCCTTCAAGTGATGTGGCGGATGGAAGTATTTGCATGGCGGTTTTTCACGGTTACAACGACCCTGCAGACAATTATACAGACACACACATATATATACGTATATTTATGTAGGTACGTGGGTAGGTACTTTCGCCGTGAAAGCCAAACTATGTAATTATCGTAATTTTCCCCATCACTTAACTAGCCTTAGGAATTTAAGCGAAAAGTTGGGAGAAGGAACTCTTGCCCCCACAGAACACATACATAGGCAACCTAAGTAAGACCTACGGACGGAACGCCACCGGATGACGCTATAAGTTAGACAATCCGTCAATTTGATGAAAAAGTCCAATGGAAAACGAAGTAGACTTCACTCTTGAGAACTCAGAAAATCATTGGTTTTTCTTACATGTCTCCGGATTTCCGATCCTGTACCCCTTAATAATAATAGTCCTGGACGTCTAACAGCTAGGGCAACTTACGCACAAATCGATTCATCACTCACTCGTGGCCAGGGCTCCTATGCGTTTCCTATTTCCTTTGTCGATTTTATCAGAATCAAAGATGCAGGGAGGAGAGAGGCTTCACTGAGTTTTCTTTATCATTTCACAGAACGCTTGAGCTCATCTCATCTCCTTCTGCTCAAACGGAAAATTTGTCACTCCGTCACTCTGTCCCACAGCTCACTGAGCTGAATTTTCATTCCAACACATTCACACACGGCGGTAAACATCAACCACATTGTCTAGCTTTCACTGCTTTCAAATTCTACCTTAGTAAATCCCTGTCTCCTGTAAATGGGAAAGCTCAACTTCCCCCAATCCAATTTTATATAGCGCCGCATCCCCAGTGCCTGTAGACGACGCTATATATAATTATTATACATGTAATGACGACGTTCAAAAATTATTTGACGTCAATGGGCGCGTAAAATTATGCTTTCTTCACCTGTACGAATGTACGGGAGACACATACCATGAAGAAGCAGCAAAAAGTTCACCAATCCGATCAAAGGATGTCTTTTAAACCGCAAATGCTTACAATATTTGCAGGAATTTATGTACGTCTAACTGTCTCCATAATAGGTTCACAGGAGCAGGAGCACTTGAGTGCGAGAAAATAAAATTCCTGACGTAACTAAAATTACCAACTTCCCTATCAATTATGTCACATTAAGCCCTTCTCCCCGAAACGTAATTAATATATGATTAATTCCTTCACATCGACGAAACATTCATTGAGCATTACGCACTCGAGACGACGATGTTTTGTAGAAATACAAGATTCATTGGAGAAACACTTGAACCTCATCCTTTAACTCGAAGCTACTTCTCTTTAAAAATAAGATTGTTCAATTTGAGAAGTCAAATTACTGCATGAAATATTATCCCCATTCCAATTCTATGCCGGCCCAAGTCATTCGTTTAAATGCAGTTGCGTGACTTATTATATCATTTCTTATCCAAGTATCATCTATCTAAAGTCTACGAGGTTTTATTACATCCGAATCTTGAAGCTTGCCACTACTAGCCCACATCAAAACATTTCGTACAAAATTTACTTCCAGTAAAATATACAAATAGAAGAACCTGGCGAACCGAGCTGTCTCCTCTCTCCGCGTCAAACAAGGAAATGAACATTGCTTGCAAACGCTCTTGAGCAGAAGCCAAAATATGAACAACGTAGACGTGAACCACTGACTTACTTGACGAGACACAAAATTGACGAAAAAAAAACTAGAATATTATCAAAGGTATGCCACGTTATCGGATGTGAAGCTTTTCTGTGCGATTCTGTAGAGTAACTTCAACTACCTACGGTACTCCTTCTGGCTCCTCAACACTGAATATTGTAATTTTCAGAACCAAGTAAATACAAGGCATACCTGAGAGAACCGGAAAACCGAATATATGCATCTAATCCTTCTCTAAACCCCTAAGCAAAATGCGGTACCCGAACGTCTTAAGTTCTCAAATGGATCACCTTAAAATGCCAGACCCGATTTATTTGTGAATACTGGCAAACATTATTGACCTCGTCAGGACCCCTATATATTTTAATAACACGCCAGAAACGCATTATGTAATGGTATTCGCGAAACTAGGGAACCCAAAATTCATGTCCAATAAATAGTACCGCTGTGGCCCAACAGTATTGCTAAAACCAATTACTACTATTATTTAGATACTATGCTAAACTTTCAAAACTTGACTGTAGCACAGTACAGTAGTCTAGGACCGTATCGATCCCGATGACAATAAACACATTATACCACAGTCAAATTTACACGATAGGGGATTCAACGGTAAAGGAAAAGTAAAACAGTGGGAGCATTATGTTAGTACTATGTAGATGGTAATGGTTATGTGAGACAACTTGGGTGTCTTGGCTCAGCCTCGATACCCACGTACAACACACTCTACGCCTTGAAATCTCATTGGTTTTCATAAACACCGGCACTAAAACTCTTACATGCTGGCAAGAAATGGCTCCAATCATAAATCTTTTTTTTTGTCCCACAGCACTATGCTTCGGACTGAACACTTCTGATCATTTCAAAAAAGTAACTCATCGTGGCAAGGACCAATACTGACATTTTATAATTTTATCAACAATTTTTTACACAACTGTACGTAGAGCAAGCAGCATTATCATGATCGGTTCGTCCCGCACGTGCAGTAATTATTTCTAACGAGTAAAGGCCCTTTCTGTATCGTCTAATTTGTCAAGTTTTCGCAACGAGTCATGTGTATTCAAATTCAGCGCAGCTCAGTTGAGACAGTGAAAAATATTTCCTCACAATGTGCCATACATGCAGTCCCTATAGCCCGCCGTTTGAGACTAACATTGTACATGGTTGAATACCTTCATACCGACTGCACTTTTCAAATTCTATAGCCAACAGCCGAATTTTGAATGTTTTGGGTTGTTTATCATTTTGACCCTAAATTATTTCCTAACTCACGAAAATATGCCGAGTTTAAACATAACGAAGTACGGCGGAATACGTGTGAAAACGTAAGCAACCGTAAACTGTGGACGGAAAAGTAGGCAACCTACAAACTCCTCCTACATAAATAGCGTTCCTAAACTTGCTAAATATCACACACTAGAATCAAATCTCTATCTTAATAGTTACACAGACGGAACAGAAAAGAATTCAATGCTCTAGCGTACTAAGTGGTTTGAAAAATACGTCGAGACAAAGCTCCGGGTGGTCCGTAGCAGTTAATACTAATCATACAGACTGTAGTAAACACCTGTTCTAGATCAAAATATGACATCAACAACGTCGGGTTAAGTAGAAATATTTTCTACAGCTAATTTTGAATCAAATCTATTACACACAGCCTCAAAACTGAAACGAGCAACATTACTACAGAAAGAAATGGTAACTGTAGCACACAATGCTAATAATTAAACAGCTACATTCTAAGTTCAACGTTAATTATTTATGTTTCCACGTTCATGGAATCCGCTAAAATAATGCACAGAAACCCAACGGTGGTAATAAGTATATATTTTTGTGATTCTAGGGAAGGAAAACAATAAAACGAATGTGGTGGCTTGCCCTTATTCAACCCCACCATTGAAACCGATTATAGTCAGCCGACAATTTAAAAATAGACTGGTGTAAAATGGAATGCCTTTCCACAAAAAGACCACCCTAAGTAACACAGTATTACAATGAGTAATGGCTAAGATATGTGGACCGTTTTAAAGCTACAAAAATTACAGCTTTAGGTCAAAGGGTAGTTGCCTCGTATGTTACCACTTACTGTTGGTCTCATAAAATACATGCCTACTGTACTCCTCTGCCATAAATAAACTACATAACTGTAATAATTACAGAATTCAAAATAATGAAAGGAACCAAGTGTGAAAATAGGAAAACACTTCAATTTCCACTATTCCTCCCTGATGTGCACTATATACAGATTATGAAACAATTTAGTAAATTGCACCCACTGAATTTAAATTTCTGCTGTACTCCTTCATTCTTCTACAGTACAACTAGTACAACACACAATTTACGAGCCGCATCGACAGTCCAAGTTTTGACCAGAGAATCAGCAGGCATCGCATGAGACAAGTACCGGTTAAGGAAACAAAAAGAATGTAGGCAGTTGAATTTCGATGTTTTCCAGTTGACTCCGAAAGTGACACTACATAATTTAACGAAGAGTAGCTGAAACCCCCTGACTACCTTAAACAACTGACACTGAACACTCTAAACCACCAAATAGGGACAAGATAATTTCCAATTTGGAAGTAAATTTTTTTCTCTCTCTTCAGAACCCTCACATCCTGTGAATAGTTTATGGAAGCGTGGTGTGCAACCATCAAAGACTTCTACAGAACTTACTTACGCAAACCTGACAACTAGATTTTTGACTTAATAAGAATTTAAAAGTGTAAAATAAAAATCATTTCTCGAGACTCACCTTGATGCTGTCGTAGCATGCAGTCACACGTCCGTTCTGTACTTCGACATTGGCTGGTGGGTGCGCGAATTTGCACTCAGTGTCAGGTCGAGAACATTTATTCCTCTGGAATTCTCGGCATACCTCCAACTGAAGCCAACGAGAGTCTTTGATGTTAAGTAAATTGTTCACATTTACCATTGCCATATTGTTTATATATCCGAAAAATTCACACTATTTTTTTTTTAATTCAAAAAAACCAAACAGCAAGCAAGCAGCAAATAGACCTGCAATACAAATAAAAAAACAAACATAAAAATTACATTTAACTTTTGTACAAAATCCCCTCTTCCTTCCCTCTACACTCTAAAACTCTCAAAATGTCTCAAATTGACATTCGACAGATCACCACCACCACTACCACCACCACCGTCAATCGTAAATGGTAAATGGTAAAGGTCCACTACTACAAACAAACAACAAACTTGACGGAGACAGTATACGAGTGTGATGATAAGAGATGTTTAAAAAAAACCAACAAACAACAAACAAATGATCAAATTGTAAAAAGTCAAAAAAAGTTGTAGTTCATTACTTTCTGTACTATAATTAAAATGCAGGAGCGATTATTTATAACTGCTTAAGTCCTTTTTTTTCTCCGTTTGTCGAGAGTTCTTATATATTTTTTTTTAAATACAAAAACACAAATTACAACAGTACAACACTCTTAAGTTCAGGTTCTTCAGGTCATTCTATGGTATAGTCCTATGGTCTACAAACAACAGTAGTTACAGACAGTTTATATTTTTCAGTTTGAGTTGTTCTTGTTAGATGTTTATATATTTTAGAATTTGGAATCACTGTTGAAATCTGAAATGTTGAAAAAGTGAAGCGACAAAAAAAATAATAGACTTCACAAATTGTAAATTGTAAATTGTAATTTTGTAGTGTAGACTGAGTTGGTGGCAAAAACAAATTGAGTGGATAGTGGATTAAGTGGATGATTGGATATTATTATGATATATATTTATTTATTAGGCATATAATCTACAGATTCACGTTTATAGCAATTATTTGTTTGAATTTTTGCAACTTTTGGTTTACCATGCAGAGCAAGTGTGGAGCTAAAACAGGGACAGCGTCAGCACTCTCAGCACTACCAAGTGAGCACTTTAATATTGTTAGTGTGTAGACCAGCGAAAATGCAAAGCACAACTGAGACGAATTTCGTTTTTCGAGACACGTATTCAGTTATAATAATGAAACGCCATTTCTGTACTGCGCTATGCAGTTCTTTCTTCTTTCCACAGCAACTGTGGTTTCTTTACTCGACCCGCGACGCCAGCCTTCCCTCCGCCTCAGCCAATGCCAAACAACCCCAAAGGCCAAATACTACTCCTTCCACGTCTCCGCTACTTTCAAACCCAAGCCCCATGCACCCTCCACATTGCCACCATCTCATCGCATCTTCAACAGCATCTCATCTCCGAAGATGAGCCACTCTGTACAGAGATCTGTAGACAGTGTGTGTGTGTGTCTCATCTCCGTCCTCATCTCTGTCTCTCTCCCTCTCTCTCTCTCTCCCTGTATTATTATCCTTCTATTTCTTTTCTACACTCTGTCTCTCTGTCTCTCTCTCTCTCTCTGGCTCTTTGGCTCTGGGTCTGGCTTGTTGACACTTCACTTTTTCTGCACAAAATTAAATCGAGGTAGGTAAGAACAACGTTTCCAGCCTCCTATGCCATGTATTACTAACTTACTACCCACCCCCTTGAACATCATCTTGAAACACTTGAAAGTATTTAAGTATGAGCCAGTCAGTCAGTTAGTCATTCATTCATTCATTCATTCGTGATCTCAGATTTGTTTATTGTTTATATTTATCTCCATTTGTTCATGTAGGTATATGATGGAGGACAGAGGGTTTTTTTTCTTGGGAAAATAGAACATTATAGCGAAAGACTATAGAGAGTAACAAAACAAAGCAAAGTCATCACTGCATTGTTACTGTCAACTGTCCTCCAACGAGGATAGCCTAACGGACATCCTGGATATTTTTTTTTAAATAAGAACAGTTTTTACTTTTTATGTAGGTAGGTAGGTTTGTAATACTATAGAAAAGGATTGCTGGAAAATAAATACTTAGCGAGTGCGGATGATGATGATTTGTTTGGGGCATCTGGGCATTTTTGAATTTTTGATAGGGAAATCGGACGAGTTTAAATTCGTACAATAATTAATAAGGAATGAATAATGTATGAGGTATGTATTTATGTATCTAGTGTTATTTTCATTATAGTTGGGTAGGTAAGTACTTGTGCTGTGTATTTCTTATGTCATTTTAGTAACTATTAGGTAGAATAGACTTTTGTGGAATTTGTCTTCGTGTCTCGTCCTCGAAATCAGCATTTCGGTTTCAATGAATGCTGAGAGTAAAGTTCTTGCTAGGGGATTTTGACGTAGATAGGTACATTGGTGGGAAATATATTACCTTTGCTCTTTTGGATAAAATTTGACAATATTTTGTTGGACAAATCTTGATTTTGGGAGGAAAAACAGTACATTTTTAGGGCATTTCAGTAAGGGAACTACCTAGGGGCTGGGGGAACAAAAGATGTTCCCCTTCTTAACTTGTTAAAATAATACTCACTGCTTTTATAGTTCTTTTTCTAGACCCACTCCATGGACAATTAAGAATTGATGCAGATTTTATGACGGATCAGGGAATGCCCCAGTCGTTGCTGATACCGATAGAAGTATCGTGACGACAATTTACTTATAAAATCAGGGCAAATCTGTATACACCTCATCTTTCTCTTGTGTCCCTAGCTCTTAATTGCTAGCTCTAAATCATTTTTGATGTTTTAGAATTTTTTATGGCAAACAAACTATGTATGACAAAATCCTGAAACGTATACTGATCGTGATCCTTTGGGCTGTCTTTGATGGGGGACAATGGCAACTTTGCTTTATTAATAAAGTTTGTGTTTCTGTCTCTACTGGGGATCCTACACATTTTGCAAGGGGAAAGGAACAGAATTGAATTTAAAATCAAGAAAAAAAAGAGAGCATGGACTAGTATTAATAAGTTTTACATTTTTGTCTGTAAGACAGAATTCTAGTTCGTTCTAGTTCTTACAGACGTACAGTATTCCAGTATTCCAGGGTGTAATAGGCCATCGGTATTTTAGGCGCCCATATCCATATCCAGTGTAATTACGGGCTCAGAAAACTATGGGAGTCCTGATAACATGATAGCGTATAATTCTGGTGTCAAGAAGATTCAGTGTCCAAGCGTGCTCTGGGTCGAATAATTAAATAGCATGGCGCCTTTTAAGAAGCAAAATATGTATATCTATTCAATCCAAGTTGGACGCTACTTTGCTTTTAGATAGAATTGGATGCCAGTCGTTTTGCCTCTTAGGCGACGGTATGTGCATAGTATTTCTTGTATTGTATGTAAGTATCTACTTTAGTATGGGGGGAAACTGTGAGGGTATAGCGAGAAAATTTCTAGTCTGCACATATACGACGTCAATTTCTTCGCCTTTCTTTGGTCATTGCTTTTATCGAAAAACTGTTTTAGCCATTACTTATTAATTAAGTCCATTGAATTTTTGTTGTATTAAAATATTGGGACGAAAGGCAGAAATTGAAAGAAACTGTATCAAATAGATACTACTGTGTCTCCAATAATAAAGTATTGTATGTATTCATGTGTGTAGGTAGGTAAATCCCTACTCTCCCTACATTTGTTCAACGGTTCTAGGAAACTCAGACAAGGTTTTTTCAACAAATTGGAATTGGCACTGTTCTCCAAGGAGGCTAGGCCCACACGGATCCAGTAAATTGATGGGATATTATTCTAGTTAAAGGAATAAATTAGAGTAATATGCATTGGGTTGGAAAATGAAACAAAAAGGTATGCCTGATGACCCTGGTAGATGTTAGTAATGCTGTAAAGTGTATTTATATTTGAAATAAATTATGAAGTCGAAATGACATTCTATACGGAGTACGTATACGTATCCCTAGTACATATCTTATCAGTGCCCGATGGATATTTTCTCTGATCCATTACAAAGTAGACAGTATATGTACGATGCTAATTGAATTGGTAGGTTCATTTTAGGCATACAATGGAGCTGATGAGTTGAAATGATAGGGATTTCAGGAAACTCGAGTTCCTCCAACTCGACTTGGGGATAATTCAGTGAACCTTTGAAAAGATGCAGTAGATAATGTAGGAGAGTTTGAAAAGCTGATGAGAAACGGAAGGAACATTCTAGATTCCGGCTACATGTGTAGCCGCCGAGAGAGAGAGAGAGAGAGAGCCGAGGCATGCATTACTTTGATGTTGTTAGTTAGGTGGTGGGGAGTTGTGAATTTGGGAGAGCGGCGACAGAGTCAGAACCTGGGCTCATTCTGGAAGTCGACTATATAAAAATGTGTATGACAAAAGCTCCCTGTCATTTTCTTGTTTTTATGTTAAAATTTTTTTATGTCACTCTTTTAATACTAGTCGCGGATTTTAGTTGAAAAGCCATCAAGAGGAGAGAGAGAGCCGGAGAGAGAAGTAGAAATAGAAAACAAAGAGGAAGTGGAAGTTATCGGATGACTTGTGTAGAAAAGAGAGAAAGACAGGCGGGTTAGATGGTTGGATGTGGAGGTGAATGAAATGCTGAAAACTGTAACTGTATGTGATATGCAAAAAAAAGAAGAGGAAAATAAGGGAGAAAAGAGGATGTGTATGTTCCTTCTCGTCATCATGGATGTTGTCGACGTCCTCGTCCTCGTCGTCATTTCTACAAAAAGCTCGTCATCAAAAGCGTATATATGGGACATGGCCAAGAAGGGAAGGAAGAGGAGAAAGTGCGACAGTCAGGGGAAGATTATTTCAGTACATAAAGCATGAGATGAGGCAAGTGAATGATTTTATTCAGACTGATTCCCATGCAATTCTGAAGTCACCAACCAAGTCGTAATAACTTTATTGCAGGGTGGAATGAGCGGACGGATTCACAAATTCTGCACAGAGTCGCCACATTGCTTGTCTTCATTCTCCGAAAGCTTTTATTTGTGCCAGAGTGGAGACCTCAAAAGAGAGCATAACTTAAACGTTCACAGAGCGACAAATACGATACTTACTTTATGAGTCCTTCCTTCTCCTTCCCATACATAATCTATCCGCATCCGTACCCTTATATATCTTTCATTATATCTCTACAAATACATGTCAAAAACTCGACTACATTTACCAGGAGAGAAAGAAAAGGACACTCACACACACACACACGAAAAAAAAAATCTACTCGAATCAGTTTCGCTCTGCTTCTGATTCCCCTTTTTCGCAAATTTTTATGCGCAACATTAAATCGTTGTCTTTCTTCACGGTGGACATTACGACTCAAGGGACTCCAGTGGACGACATCCATACAACTTTCACTATCTCACTCTCATCTCTGACTTCACTTATACTCCCTGTAAACTCCCCAGCTCAATGACAATGACATAATGCTATGAATAAGCTATTGTTTCCATTATATACTCCTAGCCCTCCAACTCTAGTTCCCCATGTACGCTCAAACGCCGCTCTCCGACTTCCATTTACCATTTTAACACAGTCGACTTTATGTGCAGAAATGCAACTCGTCAAAAAAAAAGTTTGGCTATAATTTTTATAGCCGTGTTAGAAATAACGGATCTACTTTTCGATTGCATTTGTAAAATATTAATTTCTTGGAACACTTTCATCGGCTCACAATTTTTATTTTATTCTATTTTTGTGAGTCTTAAGGAAGTCTTAAGTCAACTCCAAGGATTCCTTTCATTCCCGTACTCAAAGTTATAAAAGTCGAGTAGGTACCTTACATACACGGGATAGCCTGTGACGTCAGACGGAGCGAGCTTTCTCTTTCCTCCCCGCATTCATGCTGGGAACCGCGGGATGGAGAGGAACATAAAAAAAGAAGGAAATTCTGCACTCACGTGAAATGCTCCAGATAAGACTCTGTGATATGAGTTAGTTATTTAATTTTTCCATGTAATACATTGACAAGAGTTAATTACTGTAAGCTGCCGGCATTCTTGGGCTTTAGGTGTAAATGATTATTGGAAGTGAGCGGAAAAGTACAGAATCTGATTTGGAAATGTAATATTGACTTTGAACTTTGTTGGTCGTTTATTTCCTTGCACCCATGAGCTACACTCATGTGACATGCATAAAAGATTGAATATCTCGGCTGAGGCTTATTACTCGGAGATGTAGGTAGGTGTCGGACGGGGGAAATGCATGTAGGAGACTGTGGAGGGACATAAACGTGTGGGCTGAGGGGAATCTTTTATAAGAGCATGAAATGGTAAGCTAAAGTCGCCCTTGATCCGACTTGATGGATCTTTTCTCCTCTGAAGCTCGGATTCCACATCTACTTTTACGAATCCCCACCCTATCTGTTTTCTTCTCCTTTCTTGTTTTCTTCACGAAACTACAACATTATGCTTCACACTTTCAACTTGTTTCTTTCGCCATGACCTTTTTCCCGTTCTCTCTCGCGCTTTCTCTCTCTCTCTGTCTCTCTCTCGCGTTCTTTTACTCCTGTACTAAGCCGTATCAGAGTTCCGGCACATATGAGGGATTCGTTTCTCCTGAAACTTGTATCTACTCTTTCACTATTATTTTTCTCAGTGGTTTTCCTCTCGTTGATTCCTTGAATCCTTGATTCTCGGTCTCTCTCTCTCTCGCCCGCCTCCGTCGCACTCACATACACAATTCCGAGTTGGAATGTCTTTTAGTTGAACTCCCGTGTCTTTTAGTTGTCAAGCTATTTGATTTCAAAAGGAGTTTGGCCTTCGAAACTATTTTTCTTCATTTTTTCCCCATTGACTTCCACCTTCTGGAGACAGAGGCAGTATGCATGGGCACTACGACACAGAGATTGACTGGAAGAATCGAATACGAAGCGGCACTCAACATTTACGTGATGCTATGTTTACTTTCTAACTCACGGCATGGCATTCCCCCAGTTCTCCATGAGAAAAGGAGAAAAGTAAGTGTAGAGCTGGGAAGCTATTAAGGGGGGTCGTGTAGGGTTGTGCATATATGTGTATGTGGCTATCCGCGGATCGGGGAATGTTGGAGGTAGAAGGTTACTTCTAAGAAGGATTTCTTGTATCCCATTCCATTGTTAGATCCTTTGTGGGCTAATCGTAAGAAGAAAAGATAATAATGAGGGATTTATACCATTAACACTTACATGATATCCTCTTTTCCGAGACTCTTGCAATATCCCCTGCTCAATTAGTTCGTGTTAAGCATGTAATCGTATTTGAAAGAAGTCTTTCATTCCGTCCGTCCGTTTCCCGTTCATGTGGCTGCTGACTGTGCTCACTTCTCCCGCGTAGTGCAGTCCAGGACCGGTCTAATAGTTAAAGTGCGTGCTTTAGGTGTTTTAGATTTACTCAAGATTGAAAGACGTGGAAGGAAAAATGGCAAGTACAAAGTGTGGAGGAGATGGAGTAAGAAGAGGCTTTCTGTTGATAATTTCCCATTTAGAAATTCTAAAATTGCCGATAAATGCCATCAAGTGAAAAATGTAAAAACCTCATGATAGCCATTAGATGAAGTGAAAAGCGCAGGGGTGAGAGAAAGCTAGTGAAATTTTTGAGGGGGGACTCTTTGAGTTTATTAGGAAATATCCAGAGACGATTTAATGTGAAATAGCAACGGCTTTATAGAAAATAATGCCATGTAACACTAGCAAACTTTCGACATTAGCTAATCTATCCGAGAAGAACAGAAGAGTAGCAGGGGAGGGATGGAGAAGTGCGGAGGCGAGGAGAGTAGCCAGGAGTACCACTCTGTATAAGAAAATATAAGGATATTTAGAAATCTCGAGAGAACGACAAGCAGCCAGCCATTGAGCCAACCTTGGCAACTCTCACTCTCCGAACCATTCAACCATTCCATTCCAAGGAAGGGATTCCTCGAACGGCGTGTGGCGGTTGTGGCGGTCGGAGTCATATCAGGTTCTTCATCAAGTCTCAAGAACTCAAGACTCACTCGAGGAAAAAAGAAAGAACGATGACGGCGACACTGGCAAAGGAAAATGAGCCGTTCCGACCGCTCAGCCCCTTCTCATCCACCATCCACAGCCACTTACCTATCCACTAAAAGTACTTTTCGAGTACGTCTCATGCCCGCAATCCATTCCTTCCCACCCAACATTTATACACCATGAACAAATATGCCGATGAAAAATACAAACGCTCTCTCTCTCTTTCACCATTTAACTCTTAGTCTTCCTCATGTAATCGCTTCCAGTCTACATCGCACCTTCTGTAAATTGTCAAATATTTTACTTCAACTCCAGCCCCGGCTCCGCGGCTCCAGCTCTACAGCCTCCTCATAGACTACCTCCTGGAAAGTCGGCCTGCCACCGAGGAACTCCGTCTCCCCTGAATATCAACATCTTTTTGGCAACAACTCTCAACGCCAGACTTACGACTTGAGGTATGTCACTGCTGGCTTGGGATCTCTTTAAGGCGAGAGCACAGCTATAGAAGTAGACGCGACTAACTCGGAAGGAAAGGAGAAATGGGAAAGAATGCTTCAGGAACGTATGTAGCTCGCTCTCTCTCTCTCTCTTCGTGGAATTCGTAGAGAAAGGCCAGGAGGTGGTTGCCTTCCAGTTCCACATTCGCATTCACATTCTCAGTCTTGTCTTTGTGTTTAGCGTCTTATGTATATTCTTGGGGTGAGGACTGAGCAGACTTGACTTCGCCTCGTCGTTTCGTGAGTGGCCTCTGAGTCCTGAGTGGGAAAGTTTTGAGCGATACGTAAATGCGACATTGGTTGATAATTAAACCTATAAATTTTCAGGCCACAGTCACGAGTCGGAACTGAATTCAGCTGAGTTAGTATTTCAAATCCGGTGACTTGCTAGCTCATTCGTAGTCTCTTCTCATTCTCGAGTCTTTTCCTATATCCTTTCATACGTATGGGCTCTCCTTCTTTGTTCCTTCGTTGATTCGTTTCGCATCTAAGCGTTCTGACTGTGAGCCAGAGTGAGAGTGAGAGCCGGAGCCGGAGCCAGAGAGTCACAGTTAGAGACGGAGCCAGAGCTCTGAGCGTCCAAAGGGTACACTCCACTCCCAGTCAGTGTCGGTATTAATGTTTGCTTTCTTCCTCTAATATTGTTCACTATTGTGAGTGGTAGTTGCCTCCTTTCTTGGCTCACTTGCCTTTTACAACGACGAGACTGACTTAGTAGACTATAAGGTCAGCTTAACTTTATGTATGACAAACCTTTTACTCGTGTTGCTCTTTTTAGATTTATGCATTTAATTCAGCAGATGGCGAAACCCAAACAAGTGAAAAGGTTTCTTTGTTTTTCATGTAATGCCCGTTAACCCCTTTTCAGTCTTGAGCGGACCGAGAGACAGTCGCCCTGTACGTTGACATATACGAGACCTACACGCTACATTCCCTTTTGTCCTTAATTACGTTTTGGATTTCAACGTCAGATTCATTTTATTCATTTTATACCGCACTCCGTGGCTCCTCAGCATCCAAGAAATTATAAAAATAAAATGCCTTCTAATCGTTTTTCTTCCATTTCATGGTTTTGAATCAATTACTTGCTTCTTACATTACCACATGTATGTATGAGATGAGATGAGGAGGCGACTCGTCGCTCTGCCCGTCTTCCGTTTCGTCTCCTCATTTTCCGTACCATATACCATGCAGTGCCATCCACAGTTTCCGATATAATTAGGTACCTTCGTGCAACAGAAACCTCACGCTTAGGGATAGAAGGGCTGGCTGAATCTCTTAGATTCTCAGAATTTCTCAAGATTGCAATATAAGCACGTTCGATGATACCTTCCTCAAGTTATATAGGATTTAAAATTGTTTGCTTCATAAATTGTGAAAAGTAGATTTTTCAAAGCCTTCATGCTCCTGAATTACATCTTTAACTTTTCATCCAAACATTCTAGAACGTCGAGAAAGAGAGAGTGGGAGGAGAGAGAGAGAGAGAAAGTGCATCACGGAATTCATGGAACAATAACTTAAGTCTGAGCGCAAACTTGCAGGGGAAATAGACGAAGAGAGAGAGAGAGAGAGAGAGAGAGAGAGAGAGAGAAAGAGAGGAAAGGAAAAGAATATTGGTGGGATTGAGTATCTTTGAAGGATATGAGAAAAAGTAAAGAGAGGGATGGAGACAGACATGTTTATTGACCCAAAAAAAAATATCCTATCTCCTTGTTTTTCGTACTTTGAGTGAACGTCAGAAGTTTTTGAGTAAAATGGAAAAAGTTTAACTACATTTCCGACGTTTTATTGTCCTAATGTGATGTTTCACTCTCGAAGGTGTTTGTACGTGCCGTAAATACGGGTGAACTGGTTGAGGTGGAAGTTTTTTTTTGACAACATTTAAATATTTACATCAAGTTTCTTTTTTGTTTTGTTTCTATAATATTATGTATCATGATGCGAGGGAGAGAGACAGAGGGGTTAGCACGTTGGTTGTTTGTGACTGTGTGTGTGTGTGTACAGAGATCTGGCGGGGTCTGGGCGGCTGCTCTGGGACAAGAGCTGAACTTTGAGATATTGCAACACACTTTTTTTTCTCCGTTGATGTTCACTCACAATTTTCCCTGTACTATTATGCTAGCCAATTTGCAAGTCAACCGTTGCATTGGTGTCTGTCTGTGTATGTGTGAGCGTCTAAATGTTGTAGGAATGGAGATGGAAAAATGTTTTTCAAGAATTTCAAAGATACTTGAGCATTTGATAGAAGATACATGGTGCATGTGATTTAATCAAGTATGCTTTTATGAAGCTGCAAAATATGTCTGTGGGTAGGTTATACATGCATGTAATTCGGAGGATGAGTACCTTGGACAATTTACGTCCTGAGGTAGTACAACAAAGTCAAGCATGCTGTTTTTTTATATTTACATGATTAAATGTGCTGTTCAGCTGTTCAACGAGCTATTTGGCATATAATATGTACACGTATGGAGAGGGCTGAGATTGAACGGAGAAGTCACTTCAATTTCCAAATAATATTCCATGCATCAAGTGTAAATAAAATGTCGAGGAGAAAGCAAAGATTGGTATCTACAGAATTCCAGGTTCACATCTTGTGTCGTTCTTTTCTTGTCTCCAGTCTGGCTGGCCGGCCTAAAGGTATTTCCCCTGTCAATATGTGTGTGTGTGGATGGCTCTTTGTGTGTGTGACTCTGTCTGTGTGAATGTGTGTGTGTGTGTGTATGTATGTGTTTGGGGAATCCAGGGGTGAACTTCAAGACCTGAGTTTTGTTGTTGGCTTGGCTTGACTGGTTGAGGAGAGGAGTTGAATGGTTTGTGAATTTGTTCATGCATTTGAAATAAGAAGCCGGAACAGCAGTCTATACGAGTCTACGGAGCTCCCGAGTTTTTGAGAGAAGGTAATATAGACAAGATTCCCAGCTTGACGCAAAGCTGAGCGAAGCAAATTTACAAATTCGTGTCAGCCCACCAACAGTTACGTACTTTCTACTTTGTTACGTAGTTTGGTGGTAGTTGAGGAGAAAGCAAGTAAAAGCAAGTAAAAGCAAGAAAAGAAGAAAAAGAAGAAGGAGGAAGAAAAAAAGCTGGAAGGAAAGGATGGAAAGAAGCGAAGGGAAAGCTCAATGAATTCTAAACCCGTGGAGCCAGAGGGTATACGAGGAAGGAGCTGTCGAAAGACCCTGTGTGACATTATTCAATTACCGAAATATCTCTGTGGGGTCTCTCTCTATTCTTTTCTCTCCTACTCTTCGTCTTCTTCATCTCCGTCCTCTGATCTGACTTGTGTTCATCTCAACAGTTTCGAAACTACACTAAACACCCAGCGACGAGCCACTATGACTATGACCAACCTTACTCACCGACTCTCGTCGACCTTGGGCACACGGCACGCCGAATAAGATACATGGATTTAGTCCAGGGCTCCCTTCACCCAGCCACTACCCGACCACGGCTGCACATTCACTTACAGTTACAGAGACAGTCTACGGAGCCCAGCTATCCTTTTGATAAGCGTGTGTAAAATACTCAAGTATTCCCCTTTAAACTCTCATTCTAATCTAGACTGACGTCCCGCACCCCTAATACAAGATTTTATACCGTTCACGTAGTTCTCCATACATACGTGCGTAGTCCTTAAATCGTATCAACACGGCCGTACGGCCAAGATTCCTTTCCCTCCTTCCCCAATCGAGAGCTCCTTTTTGTCTGGATAAAAAATTAAAAATTAGGCGAATAATTAATTTTGTCTGTCTGTCTGTTTCAATTAGAGATTTATCGTCTGAACCGTCTGGATTTTTTTCCCTAAGTGAGCAAACCTTTCATTTAACTTCAGTAAGTGTCAGTTTCCGGCGGAACGCGAGAAGCACAATGTATATTTTATGTGCAGCACAAAAGACCGATATAACAAGTAGTCGTTTTTATTTTTCAATGTCTATGAAGTTCCTACCGGACGGGTCTAAGTCACGTCAGTTGGAATCTGGCCATATATACACAACCGTCCTCCACTCTCCCTCTTACAGACGTACACACAACCCAGGACCAGGACCAACATGTTCACATATTTCTCGAGGAATATGACTTGAACTATTACTATATAAAAATCATCACATTTTACTTCTCTGCAGAATAGCTTTTTGACTGCATCGTATACATGCTTCCTCTTCTTCCTTCCAACGATGTCTAGTGGCACTCCAGCGTCAGTGCACCGCACACACACATACCCACACACACACACAAACAGACACACACACACACACACACACACACACACACTAGCCCAAACTGATATTTTTCAGTTTTTGCTTCTCTTACATTTTCCTGGAGAAATTTCTGTCCCCAGTACATCCATAAATATTGGCGAATGACCATGTTCTTGGTAGGCTATGGAGCAACGTTCCCATAAACTTTCAGATTCTGTCCGCATTCTCACTCTGCAGTCGTCTCCATTTATCTGTACATTCTCAGACTTTGAGTTTTTATCTGCTGGAGACTCGGGACGAGAAAAAGAGAGAGAACTCTCCACAATACTCCCCGAAATTCCATGTATAAGGATAATAATGTCCATTCTAATACAAACATCCCTATGTACCTACTTTCACTCCTTTTCAGCCTCTTCTCACTTCCATCTTAATTCACGTTCAATGAGCGTCCAGCGGGAAACTTGTATAGTCCACACCATCTACTCTCTCCTTGCTAACCGTCTCGGCGGTTGTATCAAACTTTATGTAATACCCGTATACACCAACAACAAGGGAGCAGGGAGCTCACAATGCCACCCAAAAGCCTCTCCACCACCAATGTACCTACCTCCCACCTACCTACATATGTAACATTCCATTGTCAGACCGTATACAAGACACTAACATCAGCAACAATAACAACTTCTTTTCTCCCTCTCGCCAAGTCCACATCGTCGTACATTGACGGTGCACATTTGAAAACGGCAGTACATTCAATGCATTCTTAATACTTGTAAAATGGGGAAAAAAGCCTTCTGAGAAAGATACTCAACTACGATAATGCCCAACATTCTATTTTTTTTCCTTGTACGTTTGCATGTTTTTTTTCTTCTTCTTCTTTCCTTCCAAGGACGAGGACGAGTCATGTACACTTGTGCTGGAAATGGAATCCGTCGTAAATGTAAATATGCTTTCAGATAAAGCTTCCTCAGCGATTCTATTTTGTCCTATTTCTATACAATGATCACTTCTAATAAATATTTTAACTCTGATACAACCATCTAGTTCCTTTACTCAATTTTTGTCAAAATGCATGTAGCTAGTAGCTCTCCCCCTTTTTTTTCCTCTATGGGATTCTTTCTGGAACAACAAAGTAATTCCTACACAATATCTTTTCTTTTTTTTGCCAATGGCTATCATTCCGTTGTCAATTTCAGAAAAGAACTTTTCACCAATTTCACACCACTCAGTATGTATACTCACTCCTCACTCTTAGAGATACAGACCGCCTTGTCTTTTTTTCCATCTCTCTGTATTTAAATAGTAGGATGCTTCTTTAAAATGTCATTTTTCCTTATGCGCGCACGTTTCCACATTGTTTGTTTTGTTGGGGAACTATTGTTTTTCAGCGGCAGTTCCATAGGTACTTACTTTCCCTGGTAAAATATCAATTCGCAGAATTGAAAAAGCATTAACGGAACATGAATTCAAGGGAGCGTTCTGGACTTGAAGCACCTACTGTATCTATATTGTATCTAGGTCGGTACGGTTATTTACTTCTCATTCCCTTTTACTTAACACACACCCATGCTCTTTTGAATATTGATACTGATGCTGATGGCGGTACTGGTATTAGTATTACCTCTTGCATTATTTGAAGGCGTAAAATTATTTGGTTTCCCTTGCATGCTTAGGTAAGTTTAAATAGTACCTAGTTGTTTCCGCAGCTCGGCTCCTTTTAAATTCGGAGACAAAATTCTCTTTTCGGTGGCGTTATAGATGTACATACTCTGGGGGAATGAGGAACTTTTGAAACAACCTATGAGCATCCACTGGCACGCCGGGCCTTATTCTACGGTAGACAGAGTCACTGGAAACGAAATTACAAGCTTATTTTAATTGAAAACGATACTTGTAATTATGTTTTTTGAACATGCTATGCCGTGCCAGAGTCCACGTGTCTGTGTATTGGTGCGTCTAGGTTCAATCACACTGATAGATTCTTTATTTATGTATACTTTCTTCCTTGCTCGAAACTGACAAAAAAAAGTCAAAGCCCCATTGAATTACAAAGTAAAATGTTTACTATTATTTTATAGATGTGATCTTGGGGGGAAGGCGAGGGAATTTCTTGAGAACTTGAATGATAATGTTACTGCTAGCGTGGTAATGAGCCTTTGATACTGCTACTCATTTCAACTCCTAAACCCTATGGCTCTGGAACTCTGGACTATGTATATAGGATAGGGAAAAAATCCTAGCGCATCTGGCGGACCTAGAGCTCATTGGATTATTGGATAAGTAGAAGGTAGTTGAGACCGGGATGGGTGTAAGATAGCAACGGGTTTCTAGGATTACATCATTTCCAGTTCCATTCCTTCAGTGATTTGGTAAAAGATGAAGGAAGGTGAGAAAAACATTTCCTAGATTGTGGTTCGGGGATTATGGTTTTTGTGGTGGGAAGGGATGCGGAGGCAATAAAACTATTATGTAGCTCTGAATTATTTGTTCTGTTTAAAATTGGGTTGATTAGTTTTAGTCTGAAGCTCGATTGGGGAGATAATTTGGGGGGAATGTATGTGCGTGTGTGTGTTTGTGTATGTGTGTGTGTGTCTACTAGAAGTAACCATAAGGCTGTCAGGGAATAATCGCCTGTGTTCTAAATCAAGACATTTACTTTTGTTGCTACAGCGGGAATAAATGCTCCCACTCTTTTTAATTTAAAAAATCCGAATGAATTCCTTCCTCCCTTTTTTCTGGCTAACTAATCTATATGACATGACGCATTCCAGGGCCCTAATGGCCAAGAAAACATACTGACCCTCGAGGATTTTCTATTTTGCTATATTTGCCATTTGTAAGTAATGCCGGTTGAAATGTATAGCTTCTCGGGACTAGACACTGAGCACGGGGCGTACATAGTGGGATTGAGACTGGAAGACTGAAAGACTGGAGGAAAGTCATAAGTGGGGACGCAACAGTGTTTGTGAATGGGAAGGAGAGGCTGAGTAGTGGTGGATAGTGGAAATTAGAAATACATTGCAGGGAGCGGAGAGGATAAATGTGGGCTCTTCCCCTTTAATTCTACTAGCAGTGGGTAAAAGTAAAGTAAATGGCAAAACTGTGTAGTAGGAGAAAAAAAGCCTCGGAAAATGGTCTAAACTACAAATGAGTGATATGAAAAAGCTAAGGAGTGTAAAGCCTCTGAAAATGAGACTTCTCACAACATGGGGAGGAGAAGATCTGTCTAAAAATCCTAGCTCTCTTTCATTTTATTTACGAAGCAGCTTCCCTTTTCCTCCTTTCTCTTCCCAACTATTTTCCTAAGCACATACTTTCTTCTTACGTCGGGAACACAATTGTGAATTGGGAGATAGGCTCCTTATTTCAATACGAATCTCCTACCTGAACCCAATTTATACATGTGTCAAGTGAGTGTGTAACGTCCTCAGAAGCACCGCACATTCCTCTACTTTCTCCATACTATATCTATCCCGCACAATATCCCCCTGGATAGCTCCAAGTACATACGCAGACACAATTCACGTCCGTCCCTAACTATAGACGTATAGACATAGCTCCATTGGCCTAGAGGAGTTTCCGGTATAAAGTCTCCGCATGTACGTGGGCTCCTTCTCCTTTCCTATGTTTCATTTTGGAGAGATTGTAGCCCAAGAAATATAGAAATGAACACAGTCATTTCTCTTCCTTTTCTTCTCCTTGTTCCTATTTTTCCTATTTTTTTTCTTGGGAGCTGTGCTGTATATATATATATTATTCTTCCAATGCCTTCTCTCTAGAAACCACTTTGAGCACTGATATCCGTGTTATTTTAGAGCTGTTAGCTGAAAACACCTTCTGCATCACCATTCGTTTTCGTTTACCATACTAGAAAATGAGAGCCAAGCTTTTCCATTTAATAGGAAACTCATAATGTAGACTGCGGAGTGTGAGCGTACATAAGTGGATGTACTTGTGTACCTTCCATGTCTAAGTTCCAGTTCATGTTCATGAACCACTACGAGGAAGGAGCGTCTGGAGCGGGCGTTGGGAGAGTAGTTGGCTGGCTGGTGGGTAGGCAGAGAGAAGTAGTTGGTAGTGGCGGTGGTAGGCTGGCAGTGTGTATAGATGGAGAGAATGGGGATGCCAAGAAGAGAGAAAATGAAAAATATGTATGTGCAACAGCTTGAATATCTTCTCACAGAATATGTTTAAAGGCTGGCTGTGCAGTGATAAAAGAATTTCTCCGTGGCTTCAAGGCGTTTCCATATTGTGTCATGTAGAAAACCATGTGTGAGTATGTGGAGGAAGCAAGTTTTTAGACCAAATAGCAAAAGTAGATCTGCTCTGCTCTGTACAGTTCAGTTGTTCTGACTCTTTACTCTCTGTTCTATGTGCTCCACGCTACAATACATCCTCTCTATTACATCCCATGCGATGGCCTGGCCTGGCCTGTCTTTGATACCATTTATAACATTTATATAGGCTTATCTCCAAAATGCATATGTCTAAAGGATAGCGCTCTCCTAGACACATATGTCGGGGCTATATGGAGAACTACACATCCATGCTGAGATACGGCTCAAGTGGGTTCTTGAAGAGTGTCGACGCAACTCATGATAGCCTTCTACCTTTCTCCTGCAATACATATTTCTCTCTCTTTCTCACTGCCTCTCATGCCTGGCTCGCTCATGCCTCTTCTTGCCAATCTATACATGCTCTTTCTGGTGATTGCTTTTCGTGTAGGTGAGTGGTATCCCAGTATCGCTCCTCAGCTCTGCTCTGTAGGTAGCCACACACTCCTTGCCAATGCGCCTATACGCCTATCCCCTCCTCTAGTTCCCATATACGCGGACGTGTAAGTAGCTGTAAGCAATTCCTTATCCCGTATATTTATAATTTAAAACGATAACCCGTGTCTGTGTAGGTAAACTGAAACTGTAGTAAACTTTCTTTCCTTCCTTTTCCACCTTCGCACAGCGAGTGTGTAGCTGTAGGTACTATATACAAATGTGTATGAAGTTAATATTGTTGGGAGGAAGGCGCTGAGGCAGTGTCTACAGCCATGGAGAGACGGGATACAGGACATTTACTCCCAACCTTGTACAAGTATCTTCGTTAGTGCACTAATGTAGTTTGAGAAGAAGGCTACTACTCCAAACTGCTCGTCAACGAATTGCTGACGCTTTCATTGCCCTCCGATTGTGTGGATTGAACGTGTATTATGCTCCCTAATGCGTGGCCGTAACTTTATCAAGCGGAGTGAAGGAGTGAAACAGGACTCTTGTCATATTATTATTATGGATGTATCTAAGGAAAGAAGGAAAGGGAGGGAAGAGAAAGGGGAAGGGACCTTCGGGTACATCCCGTATTCTCTACCACACAACCACATGACATACTTCATACTCCAGGCTCGTCGCTACCGACGCCGACGATAACTACTCAGGAAAAGTAATATCATTTATGCTATGAAAAGACTTGTCATTGTATCTTTCTTCATCATTAAGAAAGTCGACACGTAGTTCGAGGCTTGGAGGAGATGAAGCTCCCAAGCTTGCATATTTACTCCGCACCACAGACACTCTCAAGGCATTTTTCTATGAGCCATAAGAGTTCGCCATACGTATGTAGGAAATGAGTCAAACTTATGAACAATTTTAGGGACGACATGAGTTATGAACATCAACTACATCCATGGAAGCTCCTCTTACAGTGTTACTATCCTCCTGTCCCATCCTATCTTCATTCTCTGTCTGGATTGCCTTTTGTAGTGACTCTACGTTCTCATCTTCCAAGACCAGTGGCTATGTTGTACGTACAGTGCAGTGTGCAATCTTCTCATTGCAGTAAAAACTACACTAATAAATTGTTATAGTAAAACCTGGAAATGCATTTTAAGAGAATCTATGTAACTCAAATAGATAAATGTAGAAGAAAGAAAGTGAAAGTGTAAATGTATTCTTGCTGGAAGGGTGAAAGTAGGAGTATGAAGCAAGAATAAATAAACGAAGGAAGGATAACAAGGCAGCTGATGGGATTCCTTCTGCTCCCACTTCTCCTGATGAGCAGGGAGAAGAAAGCCAAAGTTGAGTCAAGTCATGTCAAGTCAAGGCGTTGAGTCAAAAAGTCTCGGAAAAAAGAGCAGCCGAGACCAATACGAAGACGTAATGGTGTCGACAGAGAGAGGGAGAGAGAGAGAAAGAGCAAAGACACGACACACCACAGGAAGACTGCACTAAAAGGCAGTAAAAACAAATCCTAGGTATACTAATATATTGTGATTTTAAAGATAAGAGGGTCACACTCGAACTATAATTTGGGAGAACATGACACAATATAAGTGGTAAGTGGTAAGTAATACGTAATTGCAAAGTATCTAAATGAGCCTACCGACCGCCGTGTCAAGATACATTCAGGAAAAACACCCATTTCCTTCCCTGTAGCACACCATCACTTTTCTTAATTAAACTTTTTTTTACACCCTCGTATTTTCTAACAACACTATCCCACGTAGGCTCAAGTATCCTCTTCTATGTTCTGGAACGCTTCATGCCATGCCTCGTAGGTCCTTCTCCACGTCCCACGACCTGATATAGCCATAGATCCTCCCCATACTTTCACCACTCTCCTATATTTCTGAATTTGCTTTACCTTTTCCTTTCCTTATGGCTACATTGGGAGTCAGTCTGTCCTGTCTTGGACGAAGAGAAGAAGAAAAAAAAGACTAAAGGTAATGGCTGGTGAGGACTATCACTACTAAAACGTGGCTTCGAAAAGAAAGCATAATGACGGCGAAAGCTAAATTTAGACAGGAGGACAAGACGTGTAAAATAGTAGATGCAGCTAGGTACATATGTACTCCTCATGTTTTACCTCTAGGCCTCGTACGTGTAAAAACATTTCCCCGCTCTATTCTATCAAAAATGCTGATCGTCACCACCACTATAGTTTCTCTAACTCTCTTTTCCTTCTGACTTCCTTCTTCCTTCATTTGCATAACTAGCTGAGAGATCTTAAATTATATAGAGAAAGAGAGAGAAAGTACGAGGAGAAAGAACGGGAGTGAGAGAAAGTGAGAGGCACACACACACACACACGAAAAATGAGTAGACTTTAAGGTGGAATATGGAAGGAAACTGAAAATTAAAGACCTTTCTACTTCTTCTACTACTCTATGTGTCTGTATAGCCTTTGAGCATTGCATTGTAGGACTTCATCCGTTTGGATTTGAATGCTAAGGGAACGCAAGGGAGGGAAGATGGGTGTGGAGGGAGAGAAAAAAATTGTAATGAATGAGGAAAAACCTATGCATTTCCATACTCAGACTTGAACACAACATTACAATTCCCATCTGTAAACTTACACGTCTACGGTTACAATTCCTTGACTCAAGTACCTACTTGTGCTGTACACTAACAATATGTTTTGTAGGACTAGCTCTGTTTGTTTCTTGTACACTCATTTTATTATAACTTATAATCCATGAAAAGTTTGAGGAAAGATAAATGTATACAAGGCGTCGACGAGGTAACATAACCAGCCTGATTACTTTCGTCGACGTACTGTGTTAAGACGAGGTAGTTAGAGACACGTAATATGTAGGTAGGCAGGGACACGGCCGACGGACGGACGTATGTATAGATAGGTACGTGAATGTGAAGGGTGAGATTTTTTTTTTCTCTCTCTCTATCTCTCTCTCACTCTCTCCCTGTGCTGTGTCTCGAAAGCTAGAAATATCAATTAAATTAACATGAATATTATATAGTTTGTAGTGTGGAGATTGGACCAAGATTCATTGGGGTAAATTATTACGTCATATACCATAAAATGTTTTATTATTTTCCTCTGCCGCTCTTATTTCCCAGCGTATGTACGTCCTTAGTGAGTCTTTATTATATAGCAAGTTCTAGTTTAGTTTCCTCACTTGACTCATTCGCAGCCTTTCCTCCTTTCTTTTGTCTCCAAAGTTCATTTAGCTTGAATGAAAATTCACAAGTTTTCCCGTTACTACTAAAACTTGTAGCTTTTCTACTTTTCTACTGTTATGCCTTCATACTTTATACTAGAGTACATAACTTTTCCCCACTTTAGTCCTCTTCGCCGTCTTCCACTTGGTCTTTTTTCGTCGTTTCCCTCTTCTTCATTCCATACTCTAGAGATAACTAGAAGAAGCTAACTTTTTTTCTTCTTCTCTTCTTCTTCTTCTTCTTCTTCTTCTTCTTCTTCCCTCGATGCTTCGATTAAACACCCAAGCTGACAGTGCAAAGGAATTTACACAAAAAGCAAAAGCGAGAGCACACATACACAAACTTTACTAGATACCGTGACATATTGTTCATAGCAATCATTTCTCGAGACATTTAATCCTGTCATCATTATAGTTTAGTCTAGTACTGTCCTCGGGAAATCGTACTTATACATATAGTAAGGCATATATAGGCAATTTCAAATGTTTCCTTTCGAATATGCCCCGAATTCCAAGGCCCAAGAAAGGGTGGAAAGAGTGGGAAAGTTTACGTCTGTCTGTAGGACTGTATCTGTAGTATATATGTTTTATGTTCACGTTACTCAATCAAAAAAAAATTTTTTTTTAATGTTTTAATTTCCGCTCCATAATTTTTCTACACCGTCTTTGATAAGACTCATTGTTTGTCAAGTCGTTTCCTTGGGTGGACGAGCATCGAGACTGGAAGGAAGAAGAAAGAAATGAAAAAAAATGAGCATTTAATAAAGGAAGAATGGGTTAGTTAAGAGTGAATGAGTGTATTGAGCTAGTTTGTGCTAACATGACGAGAAATAGTTCTTAACTGCCCCGTCCTTTCCTCCTTCTGTCCCTCTCCGTACACACACACAGCACTCTCGTCTACAGATACACTCCTTACGATTAGTTCCTATTTTCTTCCATTTAAGTAACTCTTCCTCACACATAGAAGCCCCCCTATATACTCCCTATGTATACGGTATACATGACACGGATGTATGTAGAAGCTCAATTTCTGGAATTGTCTCCCAAGGTAATAGATGTAGGGAATGAAATAATATTTATCCCTCCATCCGGATCTATGTATATAAGTCGTTAAAATTATTGGATACTTAGAGCAATTGGTTGGTCATATTTGTACACAATGAGAGCGGGGATGTGAGCTGGAGCAAGGAAGCTCGATCTGCTCTGAGGGGGGGATCGTGAAACTCAATTTGGAGTCATTTAAAGAAGAGTAAATAAAATTGGTTCTTGTTGGGTCTAGTTGACGTTGTCGATGTCGTTGTGGATGTCGTTGGCGTGGATGGAGCTTCTTTTTTGGGATGTATATGTGCCTCTCTCTCTCTCCGTCTGACTGTCTGTCTGTCGCTTGGTTGGACGGTCGTCCGTGGGGTTTTGCCTCTCTGCTACTTGCACAGTATAAATTTATATACTGTTTCTGCTTCTGCTTCCGCTAATGTGGGAGGAAGCCAAAAGGATGGAGTGTGTGTCAAGTGCAGGAGAAGAATGGTTGAGCCGATCTTGATAAATAGAGAGGATACTTGTCATTGTAAGTTAGTGGTAGAAAGCCTGAAGGAGTTTTATTATACACTGAATTTATCATCACAATGTTTCTTTTCTCGTATTTTTTTGTGTGTGTGGTGCCTTGGTTTGCCGATGCTGCTTTTGAGCAGTGAGAAGTGAGTGGTGGAAGAAGGGTGGGAGACGAGAGGGGATCTATGAGCCGCAGTTCTTCTCGTCATGGATGTATCTGTATCCTCAGCAGCGTCAAGTCAGTCAAGTCAATGTGTCTTGTGTTTGTGGTTCCTTGTGGTATCTTGTATGTAGATGGAGAGGAAGGTGGTGGCTGCGTTCTCTTAGGTGTAGAGCTGTCGTCGGGGTATCCATAGCCATAGCAATGCATGTCACTCCATGCCTCTGCTCTGGATTGAAGATGAGATGATGAAAGAGACGGGGAAAAATGACATGTATACAGGACAAATAGTGGCTTGTGGAGGCAATGAAGTCGATTATGTGTGTATAAGAAAAAACTTAGCTCGGATTTTGTCTCCTTGAGAGGAAGTTAAGTAAAGATGGACGAATAGGTTAAGCGGATGAGTAGGAGAGAAAATATAAGATTGGTCGTTTATAGTTACATCACTCCTACTTCACTCAAACTCCAACTCAACCACTCAATATGACTGCACTCCTGCCAGATTATGTATTGACATTTCTCCAAAGACAAGTGCACTACATACCCCCACAAGCCCTATAGACTTCACTTCACACATGACGCGTACATGCTCTCAATCTGTACTCATAAAAGCGCATTATACTCCAGTCCCAGCCACTATGCATGGCGTTCAGGCATAAGTAAAAGCAAAGCAAAGCAACAGCAACACATACCTACATAAGCTGGGCCAGAGGCTGGCAGTGTGTGTGTGTGT
Organism: Dicyrtoma fusca; assembly: GCA_034695205.1. NCBI lineage: Eukaryota > Metazoa > Arthropoda > Collembola > Symphypleona > Dicyrtomidae > Dicyrtoma > Dicyrtoma fusca. Next base: position 7,253 of record JAQFZC010000182.1, on the reverse strand, counting down.
GGACCCAGCTAGTATGTACACCTGGGTGTAATAATAGGTAAATACATATGTATGGGTCTACCTACATCCCTGAGCAAAGACTGGGTTGAGTAGTGAGCTTGAGTCTTCTGTAGAAAACCGATAAGAAGTTTGAAAGCACTTCAAGTTAATCTGAGCTGTCGTTGAGCCGTTCAAGACCCGATAAGTGGAAGGAGGTAAAAGGAAAATATGTGTCCGACCTGCCCGGTTTTCTTAGTCTATCCTATCTTTTATGATTGGCTTACATTCACTGCCAAGACGTTCCCAGTTCCCATTACTTAATGCACAAGAAACCAGTGTGTAGTTTAGTGGGTTATACAGACCTATAATAGTATCTTCCATCTATCTCTGGCGATGTATGTAGGTACGTCCCTTTGAGAGAGGAGCCAGCGTCCACAATCGACAGTTCTCGTCCGCAGATTCCACATATTCGTCCGTATGTGTGTTGGTTGGTGGGAGTGTGTGTGTGTGTGGGTTTTATTTCTATCTCTTTGGGAAGATACGTTCCGAATTCCTCGTAGAAGAATCAAAATAGCCAGTATAGCACATACTGACTGGAAGCAGTCATAGCTTACTATATATTATAGGGACAGACAGCGTTCTTTCATACGGCACTCGGCGATTTGGTGATTCGGTGATTCGGCACTTACATAAGGAAGGAGGCAGTGAATGAGGCAGTGAGGCAGGGATGGATACATATCAATGCTGGAGACGACTTAAAGTTTATCGGGAGGTTCATGTAATTTTCTGTGGACTTGATTTACGCACATACCTACATCCAGAGCTCGGGCTCTCAAATGTTCAAATGTTCCTCTATCTAATAAAGTAGAGACAGAAGGATGGAAGCCAGTCTGGAAGCCTTGTCTTGATTACATTTATACGAGGCTCCAGCTACATACCTATCAATCTGCTCCACGACCTACATGCAAGTCAAGCAGGGCTCATGTATACATGGGACGAGGCTATATATATATATATGTATAGGAGGAAGGCGGAAGGAGCGAGTGGATAGTAGTTTTTTGGAGTCCATTCAATCTCGTATAGGCACCCAGTCCCATAGACTCTGTATACACATAGCTCCGTTGATCCAATCTCATCCCATCCCATCCTTCTTAACAACTTCCAGACTCATCTTAAATACAATTACAATGGCTATTATACTTGCTTCTCAAACTCTTCCTTTACACAAGTAGTCATTATTCAGTCATTACTTGTCATTCTTGGCTGTCGTTAGAACTTAAATTCCAACTCTTTCAATAGTTGTCATGCAAGTCAAGTTGTTATTACTTGTTATTCTAGGGAATAAAACTGTTTCTCTCCTTGTCTCATGAATTTCTCATTTCACTTCTTGTTTTCTGTTTCCTTTCAACTCCCGCAGAAAGTCACTCCAGTCAGTCCAGAGCTAGAGGAGAGGAGATGAGAGTCAGTCACTCCCCTTGAAGCCGTCTCTCATAGTGTACAGTAGTAAGTCCCTCAGATCGGCTTGTATGTCATCATTTTCCTTATCTGAGGGTCTGGCTCCACTCCATATAGCACTTCATCCACTCTATTGCCTCGAACAAGACCTCGAACACAAAATAGAAACCACACCAATACATAAATTATTATTTTATTACATATTTTTCTACTCAAACTTTGTCGGGAGACATTCTCAGATTTCCTTTAGTCCTCATTGTAATCCAATCAAAAACTTGGATTTTCTAGATCACAAACGGAAATCTCCATGATATTTCACAATCGTAACATGTATGTACATACAAAAGTACATTCGGTCTCTCCATCCTCTCCATTTCAATGCATGGAGGTACGTTGCGGACTGAATGGATCCTTCCTATCTTAAACTGCACATCTATTTCATCTTTCTTTGTGGGAATTCCGAGTCCCAAGTCCCCAGTGTCAATAACAACGTATGTACACACACGGCAGGCAGGCTGGAGAGGCAGACAGAGGATTGCATTGCACAAAAGATGGTCTGATGGTGTGGCAGTGTGGTGGTGGTGTGTGGTGTGAGTGCGGGTGTTGGCGATGGTGTTTCTCCTGACTGCCTCTTTCTTCCTTTTTCATTCTCAATTCTCTTCCAGTTGGAAATATTATTATTATGTAAATTAGATTTCTCCAGATGAATGCATGGATAAAGTTATTTTCATTTTGAGCCAAAAGCTCAAATAATCATTTTATTAGATTAGACAAATATTAATAAAATAATGCTGGGGCTTCCTTATCTCTTTATTCTTGTGTCGCATGACGCACTAGGACGTCCGTATTATATTTCTTTTCTTATTTTCCATAGGGATGTACACTCAATAGGGATAAATGACCGCTCCCCATCATCCCAGTCCCAGTTTCATTGTCATTGCCCGTTGTTCTTTATGACAGATATAAAATCAACCAACTGTTTTATATGTAGTAATTAAAATCAATTTGTTTACGCATTAATATTCAATAATCCTAAGCATCCTCTGCCACTTTCACTCTCTTCGTGCTTGTAATCTAAAGAGTGTCTACATAATAATATGATTATATAGATCCTCATGGCATGTTAAATTTTAAGGGTATGGCATGACAGGCTGCAGGGCTAAGGACACATTGTCCATGGACGGTCTCTAGTGCTGTACCGGGTAGTAGAAGTTTACAATCTTAGACTCATAACACATTTATAATGGAATGGCTTTTATTTTGGGAAGTTTTAGTGGATGTACAAGGCAGACTAGACTGAAAGGGCAGGGGTGCTGGGTGCTTTTGGGAAGGCGGGAAGGTTGAACAGGTTGGAAAAGTGCAAGTTTTTCGGGAGCTGCACCGAGAGTCTATATAGACGTGCTGTCAGTTGGCAAGTTATCCGTATCCCTGGAAGATCATAAAAGTTTTGAAAGGCAATAATTTTATACGGTGCAGCTGAGACGAAGAAAGTCCGCTTCTTTTTCTATGGCTCTTTGGTTTTCTCGTTTGGGCAAGCTAGGATTTTGGAAATAAAGATAGTAATAGATATGTTCATCATAAAGTTCATTCACTAAAAAGACAGTCTCCCTCCTTTCCTCTAGTAAGTATTTTCTGTATCTAAAAAAAAACTTTAATTTTTCCGCTTTCATATCCCCCCGTACTATATTATAAACCAATTTACAATACATGTGTCCTGGGAACTTGTCTATAGGAACCGCAAACAGCAACTTTTGATTACAAAAGTTTCTACTACCATGTAAAATTATAATTCGCTTAGTCTCTTCACCGTCTTCAAGCCCTGCTCCTCTGACTTGATTCCTTATTTAACTCACTTGCTTTTTCCCTTGGCCTGACTCGCTTGGCTTGGATGGTTGCGTGAGGACGATGGGAGGCAGAAGGTCCATGTGAACTCCCAGCCAGCCACTGCCAACTGCCATTCATGGAGTAAACTATGAAACGTAATGCTCTCGGTACGCTCAGCGCTACACACATTTCTATCTCTTCTTTCACTCACAGTTCCCTTCACCAAGTTACGCTTATCAAATCAGAGCGAGTCGAGAATTCCGCGAGTGAGTCGTTCCCAAGCTATACATACATCGGTGCATGTATAGTTATTTTTATTTCAAGTCGAGAGATAGTTTTACTGGGTGAAATCGGGTGACATTTAACAATGTTGGGACCAAGCGGAATGTCTCTTTCTCCCAGAAGTACATATAGGTAGGTATACCACCGGAGGTATGACTAGACTGTATAGGTATTTGTGGTTAAAATTGAGAGCTGAGGACATGTTCTTGGAAGCGTGCACGGAGATAGCTTTTGGGTAGAATTGTGGAGGGGTAAAAGGCGGAAGGAGATATTCATTGGACATCAAAGGAGACGGAAGCAATTTATTTAGACTAACCTGATTGTTGGTCTGACACTGTCGTCAATTAGATATCATACACATGATCTAAATCCAATTTTAAAATGAGTTCAAAATAGAGGAAAAGTAAAGATGAGTGTTTCGTGTCAAAGGGCATTTATCATGCAGATAGATGGAGAGAGGGGGAGGGAGGGCGGGAGAGGAGACGGAGAGAGATGCAGTTGACACAAACAGACTTGACTTCAGTACATGTCAAAGCTGATATGAAAGGTGGATGTCACACGTTGCACACTCACCTCCGTCGACTCCAGCCGTCCAACGTGATTTCCCATCCAGAGTGTGAGTAATCCAAGTGGAGCTCTTTCCAGCTCTTCCCAGCATCTTCCAATGAGCCCAACGAGGCCGATGAGACTCTCCGTGAGCTGTAGTTTATTCATTTACTTGAAGACTAAATGAGATTTTCGGCCGTCGCTTTGAAGCTTTTATTGTGTCAGTCTTGTCAGTCAACGGGGTAGAAGTGCCTACGTACGTCGAAGTGGGTAGGAGATGAGGAGGAGTGCTCTGTGGAAGGCGAGTTTGTTTGGAGAAGTGCACTGGAAGTGTCTGTGTAACATGGCTTGGACTGATTAGACAAAAGAGCCACATTAAAGATATAGCTATGGAAAATATCCTTCAGCCTCCTTTGCACACACAACTGTCCTAGAACAAATTTCTAGGTTGAGCTGAATTAATGTGGGATGACGTGTTACATTTCCATGAGAAGACACACACATACACACATACACACATATGCAACCCACCTAGTTAGTACCCCGCCAATGACCAGGAACTACGTGCCCTCCCATACATACACACACTCTTGGAGTTGGAAACAGGCTGTAGTTGCCCCAAGAGCCGACATAGAAAATCCACAAAGAGACAGACAGAAGAAGAGAAGAGACGAGACGAGGAGAAGATGTGTAGGTACACAAGGAAAAAGTGTAGGCCACGCGGGCAAATAGATATGCCAATCAAGTCTAAAATAGTGTAAGCCTATTCAAAGTTAATTAATTCGTCCGGCTCTTATTACTACTGACATTGTGGGCCGACGAGTCTTGAGCATGTAGCCCGAGCCTCCCGCGTAGAAGGCAGTCAGTTTCCCTTGTTAGCATAAAATTCAAATGTAGGCTCAACTTTTTCGAGGCGGCTTCCAGGGCAACTCAACGGAACGCCAACATTGGGACAAAAGGAGAGACAACAAATACTTTCACACTAAAGACCTTCCACGTCTCCTTTCGAGCAAGGAAGAAAAGTTTCTTCTCCATGTCCCGCCGTCCCCGTATCATGAGTATGAGCCACCCACCCTCTTCAAAGCTCAAGAAAGGAATATCTGAAGAGAGAGAGAGAGAGAGAGACAGATACACAGAGAGAGAATAAGAGGGAAAAAAGTACGGAAAAGTACGGGAAAAAAATAGTGAAGAATAAATAATTAATGCACTAGTGCTGTAAGCACATCTTCCAATGGGCTTCCCAACGACTTCACCCATCCTGCACTCTATGCTTTATAGAACTGTCTATTTTTGCTACTGTTGTTGTTGTTGGAGGAGGAAAAAGAGAAAAAAAGGATTGCTCAGCACTTTCCCTTGAACGTAAAGCCCGGGTCTCCATACGACTTTACATATGTAAACTTCCTTCCACAGCTCATTTGATCCCCAGCATATTCAATGAGCTTGCTTCCCAGTGAAAACCGACCGACCGTGCACATTCCTGCATTGTTTAGAACTTTGAAGCATTTGGATTTACTCTCATCCTCTCCTTACATACTTTAACGCGCAACGTGCCATTAGATCAGGCGGTGGCAGTCCCTTTGCGTTTCAAGTCTCAACAACCGGCAGCCCAATTTACATACATACATACATGTGCATAGGTAGAGAGAGGCAGACGCATTTATAGGACCACCATTGGACGAAAGCAATAAGGCAGACAGGCCGGAGCGAGGCAGCAGTCTCCCTCTCATTCTCATGCTAATGGTTCACTCCAGCAGCAGCGGGCACGGTGGTGTCTTGTCTTGGGCAGATGAACGACTCTGCCTCCTCAACCTACAACTTTCCTCTATTCAGCCCGAGAGATGATTGCATTTGATTCTGTGCTTGTAATTGAAGTAATTATTAGAATCAGGTGGTATACATAATCGTCGCCTTGTTTCTATTTGCATATTGATTTCCTTCCCGGGACCTCAAACTCCGCTCTCACGGACTCAGCAAAGGAGACCACGTGAGAAAAAATGCAAATGATCAAGTAATTACTCTGATTACTACTAAATTACAAACTTACATGTGTTCAAGTCACCTAACACAAAGTAAATTACACATGGCTTGTCTTGAAATTCCCCATATACATACATGTGGTGTTAGTGAGCAGTAATTACCTCCACTGGTACGGGGTACGGATATTGGTGTGGCGGCGGCGGCAGCGGCGGCGGCGGTGATCAGTTTCCTTGCTTCCGCGGCCAACTATTTACACCACTCACTGGAGGTAAATAGGAAGCTGGGCAGTACATATTGTAGGGACGCCTAGTGAACTCGCTACATATGTTTAATGATGCAGTTCCGCTGTCTGCTTGGAGGGCTGGTAGGACTGGGAGGTAGAGAGACTCGGCCCTGTCTTCTGTATCCTGGAAAATCTGAATCTCTCACATTAATCTTAAGTAGGCTTTGGATTATAATCAGGTCTCAAGGGAATTTCTAAATACTACCGTGTACGAACTCAAGCCAAGCCAATCCAAGTCTAGCCAATTCAATCCAGTGCCAGTCCAAGCCCGAGCACTGAAGGCACACAGGCACTTCGCCTCTCCATAGCTACATGTACAACATGCACTACCGTCATCTAATTTGCCTATCTGTTGATTATATCATCTATCACTGCTTCCACTGTCACAAGTTAAACTTTTCCTACACTCCCAAATAAACTCTCCCTGTGATGAGTATACTCCCTCAATTAAATAATTATTACGTTTTAGTTAGAATAATATTTGACTAGTTTTTCTTATCAATTCTGGCTTCGTTAGTCGAGCTTGACTTGACTAGTTGGAATTTGTAATGGGTATATAGGTTGGAGTAGTGTGGGTCGAGGATGAGTTGAGTTGTCCTAATAGTAGGTTGGGCGTTCGGCTCCCGCCGCTATAGTTTAACAGGGAACATGAGAGAGCAACTTGTGGTTTCCATGTAAATGTCTATCATTTTCCTCTATCGTCGGATATCGCGTTGGAGCCAGAAGTGAGGTTATTTGTCGAAAATGATAGGGATGACGACGGTCACAAGATTCAATTAGGTGTGAAATATGAGAGTTATGTCATGAGGCAAAATTTTCAATTTGTCATATTTCCTAACGCCACCATGGAACCACGTGTATACATACATGCCAACTCCATCCAATGCTCGCTCTCTCTCTCTCTCTC